>APFE031404032.1:0-21165 GCA_000404065.3 Pinus taeda | reverse complement strand
TAGTATTATTGTTTGGAGAAAGTACTTTTGCTCCTTTGTCATGACGAGAAGCGCGAAAAGGAGCAACTTCATCAGCTAAAGGAGGTTTTGACCTACAACGAAACATTGACCCATTCGGTACCTTTGTGGCTTCTGCACATCGTGAGGAGGTTATTTCCTGTGGTTCTGCTAGTTTTCTTTGTAAGGAATATCTATCTTCCAGCACACTTCCAAGATTCTCTTTATTTTTATGAATAAATTCCAGTGCTTGCAGAAGTTTTCTGGACTGCTCGCGGTTGCTTTGTATGGTATTTTCTGGCGTAATGTTTTCTTCCCTTAACAACTTCTGGTCATGTTTTTTTCTGGCGGCAGAGATGACATTATTGTGGTTTTCCGATTGAAAATACTGAGAATAATCTCTGTGTTGCTGAATTTCGCAAGCTTCGAACTTGCGCTTGAACTCTTCTAGCTGTTTTTCTTGAGGATGTTCCCTAACGATGTGAGATCTGTTCACATTTTGAGATATTCTGATGGACTGAACTTTAGAATCCTTTTGCTCTTGTCTGCCGCTGACGGAGTTTCGCTTGGAATGATCGTTAGAAACGGGCTCGTCTGGCATAAGTTCAAGACCCATCAGCCGGGCCACGACGTTTGGCATTCTCCGTTTCTGCTGATTTCTGTGATGGAAAATACAGAACATAGGCGTCTACCCGACCTGCAGAGCGGAATCGCAGAGCGAGAAGCACCGGGGAGCTGCAAAGCATCGCAGAACCTGAGAGCGTCGGGTCGAAGAGTAATTGCAGTGAGCGCGGGTGATCATTTCGAACCTGCCATAATACTCCAGCTCGTCCCCGATCGGTCAGGGGATGTCAGGCGTTTGCATTCTGATTTTTTTGTCAGAGAATGAGAGGGAATGTGAGGACTGTAAGGGGAGGGTGGCGGAGAAAGAGGGTGGTAGAGCTAGGGGATGGTGGCTGAGGGCAGAGGTTGCCGGTGGCCAGAGCCGGACGATTTTCCAGCCGGTGCCGGAAAACGGGCCATTCTACAGCCTAAGTAGACTACTCCTTCACATTAATTCCTCATTCCTGTTATGAGAATTAATTTCATTTGGGATCATTATGAGGATCGTTCGGCCCTTTTCAAGCTGTTAACTACGTGGTGGTCCAAAATCTATGGCAATGGAACACGGAGACTACCCTAATTAGGCATTTAAGGAGGTGTGTTATTCAATCCTCATCACTTGTGGTCAAATTTTGTATAGTTTATAGTCTTACTTGTGATAAAATTCTGTATAATTTCTGTCTTTCTGTCTAAATTCTTTTGTTGTTATTCATTAGCTGCTGAATTTTGATATGGTAAAATAAGCTTTCATCCCTCATTCCTCGCTTTCTCTATTCTCACTTAACGCCTTACACAACCACAAAAATCCGCTCCATATACTGGTTTCAAGATCGTGTACAGTGGTTTCAAGATATTCAAGATGTTCTGAAGTGGAGGTTCTCTATCACTGGCTTCCGTAAAACCTTTAGGGTTCGTGGATTCACATATGCAGTACTCTGCTCCATTCTGGAGCTCAATTAGCTCATGACCATCCATTTGTGGTCTCAATCTTATAACATTTTTTTCACTAAATTTTTTGAGATCCCAATCAGAAACTAGTGCCCAGAAAAATGCCATAAATCCATCGCTAGACCTGCAGAGCAAAGATTTCACCAGAAGTTTTGAATTCTCCCAATCGACTTGGGCACCACTTTTGACTTCAAACGAAACACCCTAATCAACACCATTGCGACCTTCTCTCATGCCGACATAGTTGAATGACACAAGTTTCTTTGTTTTTGCAACCTGGAATTATTTCTCATTTTTTGCAGGGCTTCTCAGTAAGGTGCCGCTTCTCTAAAAGGTCCTCTCTGCAGAGCCTGAATTGAATTGGGTATTAAGGTAATTATATGGATTTCAATAAGGCTCATCCACCTTGTTGATAAGAATGCAATTTTATATGGATTTCAATAAAGCTCATTCGCCTGCCTTGTTGATAAGAATGCAATTATATGGGACCTAAATTGGTTATACATATCTAACGGATGTGTATAGTTGAATAACACAAGTTTCTTTGTTTTTACAACCTGGAAATGCTTCTGATTTTCTGTAGGGCTTCTCCGTAAGGTGCCAACAGGTCCTCCCTGCAGAGCCTGAATTTGCTATTAAGGTAATTTTATGGATTTGACTAAGCCTCATCCACCTTGTTAATTGTTAAGAATAAGGGTTAATTTCTTGAGTTCATAATTGCCATGGCCCTGCATCTTCGCAAAAAAAAATAGAGAACAAACGTATAAGGACTGATATTTACTAATTACACTTGTTGATCAAACGTCTTATTGTAAGCTGTCCAATCTTTTGTATTTAAGTTTTAAATATGGAGCCAGAGTATTTAAATTTGTGTTGTATTTAAGTTTTAAATATGGAGCCAGAGTATTTAAATTTGTGTTGGCTAGGACTATGGAAAAGATGAAAAGAAATTGCAAATCTCTACTCTTATAATTTAACATAGGACCAATATCAACACGGTTTAGTTTTGACTATGTAATCATTTTATTGAATATCAAAAATACTAAAACAAAAAATTAATGAGGGAAGAATGGTGATTTTCTGTTGATTTCTTTAGCTGGGAGTAATTCATTATTTTTATATTTCGTCGAGTTCATTCCATTTATGTATTTAGTGTATTTGTGGTTCTAGCTTATTTGCGGATAAGTTTATACTGCCTGTGTAGTTTTGTTTTTTACCTAGTTGCATGCTAATTTTTCTTGACAATTTTTTACCTGTGTAGTTGGGTGCCAATTTTCTGACAATTTTTTTCCCTGTGTAGTGGAGGGTCAATTTTCTGATACTGCCTTTATAGTTTAGTTTTTCACCTCTCTGTAGTTGGGTGGAATTTTTTTACCTCTGTAATTGGGTGTCAATTTTCTGAGATTGCCTTTGTAGTTTATTTTTTTACGTTTATTGTTGGGTGTCAATTTTCTCTAGCAATTATGAGTATTACTTAGGTAACCTGTGGCTTTGAAAATCAATTTTCCATGACTGCCTCACTAATAAAAAAAAAAAATCTAGCAGCTTAATAAAAAAATATTTTTTCTAGTTCATATTAAGTGGCTGTCTCCAAATAATTTTGAATTATGCTTTTATCTTGATTCGAAAAACCAACATTAGGCTAAATGATCAGTCCTTATGATCACCTCCATCAAGATATTCATTGAGAAGAATATTTCGAGAATTTACTTTTAGTGAAGGGAATTTCATTTTTTCTTTTAGTTTTATGAGAGTATTTTTTATTGATTTCTTCAGCCATTACTGTAGTTTCTCTCTATCCAATCACCCATTTCATTTCGATCATTCCATTTATACATTTAGTCCATTTGTTGTAGTAGGCTAGGCTAGGTTAAGTTGGGCTAGGTTAGGCTAGGTTAAGTCGGGCTAGGTTAGGCTACGTTAGGTTAGGCTAGGCTAGGAAAGGATAGGCTAGGTAAGGCTAGGTTAGGTTACGCTTGCTTAGGCTAGGCTAGATTAGATTAGGCTAGGCTAGGTTAGGCTAGGTTAGACAAGGTTAGGCTAGATTAGGTTAGGCTAGATTACGCTAGGCTAGGCTAGGCCATGTTAGCTTAGGTTAGGTTAGGCTTCGTTAGATTAGACTACATTAGGCTAGGCTAGGCTAGGCTATGCTATGCTAGGCTAGGCTAGGTTAGGCTAGGTTAGGCTAGGTTAGGTTAGGTTAGGCTAGGCTAGGTTAGGGTATGTTAGGTTAGGCTAGGCTAGGGTAGAGTAGGTTAGGCTAGGGTGGGCTAGAGTAGGCTAGTCTAGAGTAGGGTAGGTTAGGCTAGGCCACATTAGGCTAGAGTAGGTTAGGCTAGGATAGGCTAAGATAGAGTAGGCTAGGCTAGGATAGAGTAGGCTAGGCTAGGCTAGACTATGATCGACTAGAGTAGGCTAGGCTAAACTAGGCCAGACTAGGCTAGGCTAGGGCCAGTCTAGGCTAGGCCAGACTAGGCTAGGCTAGGCCAGAATAAGCTAGGCTAGGCCAAACTAGGCCAGAATAGGCTAGGCTGGGCCAGACTAGGCTAGGCTAGGCTAGGTTGGGCCAGACTAGGCTAGGCTAGGCTAGGCTGGGCCAGACTAGGCTAGGCTAGGCTGGGCCAGACTAGGCTAGGCCAGACTAGGCTAGGCGAGGCCAAACTAGGCTAGGCTAGGGCAGGGTAGGGTAAAGTAGGCTATAGTAGACTAGGATAGGCTAGGCTAGAGTAGGGTAGGCTAGGCTAGGCAAGGCTAGAGTAGGGTAGGGTAGGCTAGGCAAGGCTAGAGTAGGCTAGAGAACACTAGGCTAGGCAAGGCTGAGCCAGGCTAGAGTAGGCTACACTAGGCTAGAGTATGCTAGGGAAGGCTAGGCTAGGCTAGGCTAGAGTAGGTTACGCTATGCTAGGTTAGGCTTGGATAAATTAGAGTAGTCTAGAGTAGGTTAGGCTAGAGTATGATATGCAAGGTTAAGCTAGGATAGAGTAGGCTAGGCTAGGCTAGGGTAGAGTAGGCTAGAGGAGAGTAGGGTAGGCTAGAGTAGGCTAGCCTAGAGTAAGCTAGTATGGGATAGGTTAGGCTAGAGTAGGTTAGGGTAGGCTAGAGTAGGCTAAGCTCGGCTAGGCTAGGATAGAGTAGGCTAGGCTACGCTAGAGTAGAGTAGCCTAGAGTAAGCTAGGCTAGAGTAGGCTAGGCTAGGCTAGAGTAGGCAAGAGTACGTTAAGCTAGAGTAGACTAGAGTAGGCTAGGCTAGAGTAAGCTAGGCAAGGTTAGAGTAGTCTGGGCTAGATTAGAGTAGGCTATGCTAGAGTAGGCTAGGCTAGAGTAGGCTAGGCTAGGCTAGTTTAGCCTAGGGTAGCCTAGACTAGGCTACAGTAGGCTACAGTAGGCTACAATAGACTAGGCTAGGGTAGGCTAGGGTAGGCTAGAGTAGGATAGGGTAAAGTAGGCTAGGCTAGATTAGGCTAGAGTAGGGTATGGTAAAGTAGGCTAGGCTAGGCTAGGCTAAGCTAGGCTAGGCTACAGTGGGCTAGAGAATGTTGGGCTAGGCGAGGCTAAGCTAGGCTAGAGTAGGCTACTCTAGGCTATAGTATGCTAGGGTAGGCTAGAGTAGGCTGGGCTAGGGTAGGCTAGAGTAGGCTGGGCTAGAGTAGGGTATCCTAAGCTAGCCTAGAGTAGGCTATGCTAGGCTAGGCTAGAGTAGGCTAGGCTAGGCTAGGATAAATTAGAGTAGTCTAGAGTAGGTTAGGCTAGAGTAGGCTATGCAAGGTTGCTAGGATAGAGTAGGCTAGGCTAGGCTAGGCTAGAGTAGAGTAGGGTAGGCTAGAGCAGGCTAGCCTAGAGTAAGCTAGTCTGGGCTAGGTTAGCCTAGAGTAGGCTAGAGTAGGCTAGGGTAGGCAGCACCGGGGGAGCTGCAGAGCGGAATCGTAGACCGAGAGAGCGCCGGGTCGAAGAGTAATTGCAGTGAGCGCGGGTGACCATTTCGAACCTGCCATAATAGTCCAGCTCGTTCCCGATCAGTCAGGGGAGGTCAGGGGCCTGCATTCAGATTTTTTTGTCAGAGAATGAGTGGGAAGGTCAGGACTGTCAGGGGAGGGTGGCGGAGAAAGAGGGTGGCGGAGCTAGGGGATGGTGGCGGAGGGCAAAGAGGTTGCCGGTGGCCGGAGCCGGACGATTTTCCGGTCGGTACTAGAAAACGAGCTATTCTACAGCCTAGATAGACTACTCCTTAATATGAATATCTCACAGATCAGATCAGGAAATAAATATTGTTTGCACTCAACGGTCATGCTTTTGCTGATGTGGGAAAAGCATATTGGATTCCCAGTTTTAAAGCAATGCTTTTCCTGAAAAAGCAGCTCGTGGAAATTAAGACCACAATAATTTTATTTTTTATTCCCAGAAATATTTATTTATTTTGTTATAGTAGTTATATTTAAAACATTTTATATGATTATAATATTTAATTATATCATTTTTGGGATTCATATATTATATAGAATTTATAATTTTAATTATGTGAAAGAAATTTAAATGATTAAATTTGAGTGGTTAAATTACAGGTTGCATGCATGCATACAACAAGGAAAGGGAAAGGGAAGTAAGTTTTTTAATTGAAAAATAAAACTCATAAAAATTGTCTATTTAATACTCTACACCAATAAAAAATAGAATTTTTGAATTTAATTACAAACTATTTGTCTTTATTAAAGTTTGAATAAATTTAAAAAAAATAATTAAAAAAAACTATTAGTAAATCAATTGAAAATTGAATATGCTATATTTTCATATTCTTATCAATGCGCAAATATAATAAGAGATGATTAGCTAACATGCTAATAATAATTACTAATATATTGTTTTGTGATTACATTTAAGAAATATTTTTTAACTTAATATTGTTTTGTGATTACATTTAAGAAATATGTTTTAACTTAATATGAAGAAATCTTAATTAGATTTAAGTGTTATTTACTCAGTAAAAAAGAGATTTATTATTTTTCATTGATTAACCAATTTTACGTTACATAAAAAGTTTATTCATTTTCATTTTTTTGGAACTCATTTTATGAATGGACAATGGGTACATTACCATTATTGCTTATATTTGTTAATTAAGGAAATGAACATAATTTGTGGAACTTGTTAGTTTGTGTAAATAAATTAAATTATTATTTAAAAATAATAAATAGATTGGGAAATTAACCTAATTTGTTTTACTTGCTAACTTGTTTAAATAAATTAAATTATTATTAAAAAATAATAAATTTTAATCTATAATGTTAAACTATAGAAATTTTGCATTTTTTTTTGTGAAACTCAAAGTAATATGGGTTTGACAAAAAAACCTAATACATTATCTATTGCATATAATAGGGATAATAAGGAACTTAGATAGTATTTTCAGTTTGGCATCATTTATGTTATTGTTGGGGATTTTACATTGTTGAGGCTTATACTCATTATTAGAAACCACTCTTGCACGTATATTCTGGATCAGTACAATAAAATTCAGTTAGAGATAATTTCACTTAAATGCTATAAATGTGATTTTTATTGTTAATGTTTATTTTCCAAATAATTAAAGGTGTTGATTAAATTGGGAATTAATAAATTTTATGAATGAAATATGCAAATATATTAGATACTATTTAAAATATATTCATAATTAAATATCATATAATTGGAAGTTTTAAATTTATTTTGATACTTACAATTAAGAAAAAATAAATAAAATTTAGCAAATGTATGAAGCATCTAATTTAACTCCAATGAAGACTTCTATAAATGTTATGCAATGGTTAGGAACCATTATCATTAATAATTTTGAAATGTCAGAAGTGGTGTATCATGATATTGAAAGTGCAACAAAAATAATGATAAATCATATAAAACCATGGATAAACATTCTAATAAATTCAAGATTTTTAGTTTTCCATTTCTCAAACAATTTTGACCAAGAATGTAAATTTGACTTGATGAAATTGTTCTTTCAATTGTAATTGTAAATCTAGCTTCCAAAATCAAATTGTCCTATTGCAACAATTGGCCAAATTCCTCTTACTTCCCATCGTTTTGGCAGAATAATGCATATCAATCCCAATGGCCACCCTAACTGGCAGTCAAGCTAGGAAAGACCTATAAATCAACCAGCAGGAACAATCCCCCTACCTCAACCCACACTTCCAGCACCCTACACATTACAACAGAACCCTTAGACCAACCTACGACCGCAGCTCCCACCCAACCCAACCCGAAACCCAACAACAAACCAGTTCAATCTGTGCAAATTATTGAAGGACCGGAGCCAAAAACCGAGTTAAGAGAGTGCAATGAGCTTCAATTAAGATTTGGGCGGATAATAGAATCAAAGGGGGATAAAAATAAACAAATTGAAGATCAATTACCTATAGAACAAGCACCACAAGTGGAGAACATGGTTAAACAGAATACTCATGATCAAATGATCACCTCTTCTCCACCATTCCCAGAAAGATTAATCATACCTCGCCCAATAGAATACCCCAATTTTTATCTTCTGGGAGAACTAAAAAATTGTGTATAAAAATACCGCTCCTCCAGGCTATTCAGGACATTCTAATTTACGCAAAAACTATTAAGGAATTGTGTATGAAAAAGCCAAAGAGGAAAATAAAAACAACCCCAACTGTCCAGTAGTCGGTACCTTATCTAATTTACTATCAAGCAGAGAAACACCTGAAAAATATGAGGACCCAGGAAATCCTATAGTCACTGTGCAAATAAATGGATGCTCCTTCCCCAATGCATTAGCCGATTTAGGAGTAGCAATCAATATTCTTACAACCACAACTTGTCAAAAGCTTGGCATTACATCCTTGGACCCAACCATGACCTTGTTGGAATTGGCTAACCAATCGGTAGTCAAACCAGAAGGCACATTACAAGATGTAATGGTGTCAGTAGACTCCTGGGAATATCCTATAGACTTTCTGATCATCAATCCTAGAAACCGACTCGATGGACATCCCATAATTCTAGGTACACCTTAGCTAGCAACCACGAATGCTTACACAAGTTGTTGAACATACAGCATGACTATAGCAAGAGGAAGCAATGTGAAGAATTTAGCCTTATATCCTCCAGGTCAGCCAAGTTTAACAAGAATAAAAACCAGAAAACAACCTATATCATATCTAACTGAAAACATTAGATCACTGCTAACCATAGAAGATGCTCTCTAATTTAAGGGAAAAATAGAAGATGACATCATTAACACTTACATTAACCAACCAGATGTCGTATCCCATCTAAAATGTCACATGATCGAAGTAGCCCTCGATAACGAAATAGAAGGAGATCCCTTAAAAGATATTAACGATCAATCAATACCAACAACTTCTGTTTATAACAAAAAAACCATAGAAATTGAGCTAGGAAAAACTTTGAATATTAACAAAAATCTGACTGTTGACCAAGAGCAGAAGCTTGTTCAACTCCTGAGAAAATATAAAGAGGCCTTTGCATGGGATTACTGGACATGAAGGGGATTGATCCCCAATTATGCATGCACCACATTTATACAGAGAAAGATGCCAGGCCCATTCGAAAACCTCAACGAAGGTTAAATCCTCATCTTAAAGATATTGTTAAATCCAAACTACAAAAATTGTTAGATGTAAACTTCATCTACCCCATATCTGACAGCAAATGGGTCTCTCTATTAGTAGTGGTGCCAAAAAAGAATGGAAAGTGGCATATATGTGTTGACTATAGAGAGCTTAATAAAGCAACCCGAAAAGACCATTTTCCCCTTACATTCATTGACTAGGTCTTGGACACATTGGCAGGAAAAAAAATTATTTTCTTTCCTAGATGGCTTCAGTGGATACAATCAAATTCAGATTGCCCCTGAAGATTAGGATAAGACTACCTTTACCCGCCCTTGGGGAACATTTACTTACAGGTTCTTACCTTTTGGGTTGTGCAATGCACCTACCACATTCCAAAGGGCTAACTGAGTATTTTTTCAGATTTGATAAATGAAGGGCTCGATGTGTACATGGATGACTTTACACCGTACGGAGATGACTTCGAGCCAGTGTTACAAACATTAGAGAAAGTTTTGCAAAGATGCATTGCCACCAGACTCTGTTTAATCCATG
The DNA here is from genome assembly GCA_000404065.3 of Pinus taeda. Taxonomy (NCBI): domain Eukaryota; kingdom Viridiplantae; phylum Streptophyta; class Pinopsida; order Pinales; family Pinaceae; genus Pinus; species Pinus taeda. Next base: position 11,476 of record APFE031404032.1, on the reverse strand, counting down.
AAAAATTCCACACCATGATGACCGAGGGCCTCGTCTTGGGTCACTATATATCAGTAGCTGGAATACAGGTAGATCCAACAAAAAATCAGATAATTCTTTTAATACCTACCCCTTCCACACAAACTGAGGTACGTAGTTTCTTGGGATTTTATGGCTATTATAGAAAATTTATAAATAATTTTTCTCAAATTGCTACACCACTATATGCATTAACATGAAATATTGATTTCATTTGGACTGATAAATGTGATAGTGCTTTTGAAGATTTAAAATGGATTCTATCAACAACCCCAGTATTAAGGGGCCCAAACTGGGATTCGCCATTCCAGATTTCATACGACACTTCAAACACAGCCATTGGAGCAGTTCTCAACCAGGAGGAAGATAAAAAGCCATATGTAATATACTATATCAACAAAAATCTATCTCTTGCTGAATTAAATTATACTATTATTAAAAAAGAATTTTTGGCTATAATCTATGCTATCAATAAATTCAGACATTATATAACAGGATACCCTATGGTTTTATACACTGATCACTCTGTTGTTAAATATCTAACTAATAAACCTGTTACAAATGGAAGAGTGACAAGATGGTTGATTCTTTTGCAGGAATTCGATATCACTATCAAAGATTGACCAAGAAAAGAAAATCCAGTAGTAGACTTCCTTTCACGAATCCCAAGACAGATGACTTGGCAGCAGTAGAAGACCAGTTTCTTGATGAACATTTATTTGTTGTAACTGTGAAAACACCGTGGTATGCGAATGTCGCAAATTACTTGGCAGTGGGCAAGTTACCCAAGCACCTGACGCCTAATGAAAGAAAACAAATAGTACAGTGCAACACGTGATTCTCTTGGATGGGAGGCTATTTATTTCATACAGGGGCCGATATGCACATTAGAAGATGCATCAGGGAAGAAGAGATCTTTGACATCCTGAAAGATTGCCACGATGGGCCTTGCGGCAGACATTTTGCAGATCACTGGACTGGTCACAAGGTATTACAGATGAGCTATTATTGGCCCACCATTTTTAAAGATGCCAAGAAGTTTGTCGAGGCATGCAACAATTGGCAAAGAATGGGATGCCCTGGGCAATCTGATGAGATGCCCTTGCACCTGTAGATAGTCATTGAACCTTTTGAGCGATGGGCGTTAGATTTCATCGATCCAAAAAACCCATCATCTAATCAAAAGACATATATATTAGTTGCAACAGAGTATGTGACTAAATGGGTGGAGGCAGAGGCACTACCAAGGGCAACAGAGGACTCGGTAATCCACCTTATTTTCCAACTATTTTTGCGATATGGCTTGCCTAGAGAGGTAATTACCGATGGAGGACCATAATTCATAGGCCATAAGATCGCTGCAACATTAAATAATCATCATATCATACACAGAATCACGACTCCATACCTCTCACAGGAAAATGGCCAGGTAGAAAGCACTAATAAGGTAATCTAGGCAATACTAACAAAGACAATTGCATCACATAGACATGACTGGGCTACCCGATTACTCGAAGCCTTGTGGGCATACCGCAAGACATGGAGAAATACCATGGGATATTCCCCATATCAACTAGTGTTTGGCAAAGAACCTATCTTCCCAATTGAATTTGAAATCCAAACATTGAGGATAGCTCAGGAGGTAGGCTTGGACTTAAGCAAAGGACAGATTAATAGGCTACATCAAATCAATGAATTGGATGAAATCTGGCTAACAGCTCTTCAACACACTGCACTAATCCAACAACAAAGAGCGAAATGGCATCATGCCCTTATCAAAAAGAAGATCTTCCACGAAGGAGATTGGGCACTCCTGTATGATTCTAGGTTCCAAGATTTCCTGGGAAAACTCTAGACCAGATGGTTAGGACCTTATGAGATATAAAAGGTGCATAACAATGGCACCCTCACATTAGCCACCATTTATGGGTCTGGCTAGTCCTTTAAAGCGAATGGACATCGAGTACGACTCTATCACAAACCGCTTACCAAGGAGTCCTTTTGCCAACAATTACGGGAAGATTCCACCATACAGATTCTTACTGAGGAGGGCAACCTGTCCTTAGCATAGACCCAGTGAATAATTCATTTGTTTTTGAAATTTGTACATAAAATTTTCTTTCTATGTTGATTGAATTTGCTTGTATAAATTGTATATAAATTCTCTTTTTTTCTACTTTTCCTTTGATGTTCCCTCTAAGGAATAGTTGTTGTTCCCTTTAAGGAATAGTTGTTGTCCCTTCTAAAGAACAACAATGATTTTATGGATTCTCGTCATGTTGTTCCCCTTTAAGGAACAATTGTTGTTCCTTCCAAAGAACAACTGTTGTTCCCTCTATGGAAGAACAATTTTGTGTACAGATTTTCGTGTTGTTCCCTTTAAGGAACAATTGTTGTTCCCTCTAAGGAACAACTGTCATTCCTTCTAAGAAATAGCAGTTCCCTATATATTTTATTTTCATGTTGTTCCCTTCAAGGAATAGTTGCTTTTCCCTCTAAGGAACAACTGCCATTCCCTCTAAGGAATAGCAGTTCCCTATATATTTGATTTTCGTACTATTCCCTTTAAGGAACAGTTGTTGTTCCCTCTAAGGAACAATTGTTGTTCCCTCTAAGGAACAACAGTTTCATGTGTATGTGTTTTCTTGTTGTTCCCTCTAAGGAAATTTGTCATTCCCTTTAAGGAACAATAGTTTCATATGGATTTGTTTTCCTGCTGTTCCCTTTAAGGAACGGTTGTTGTTCCCTCTAAGGAACGGTTGTTGTTCACTCTAAGGAAAAGTTGTTGTTCCCTTTAAGGAACAACTACTATTTCCTCTAAGGAACAACAATCCCATATGTATTTGTTTCTCACTGTTCCATCTAAGGAACAACTTGTGTTCCCTTTAAGGAATAGATGTTGTTCCCTCTAAGGAACAACTGTTATTCCCTCTAAGGAACAGCTATTGTTCCCTTTAAGGAACAACAATTTCGTGTATATTCTTTTTTTTGTTCCATCTAAGGAACAACTGTTGTTCCCTCTAAGGAATAGCTGTTGTTCCCTCTAAGGAACATCAATTTCGTTTGGATTTGTTTTCTCATTGTTCCCTCTAAGGAACATCAATGTCGTTTGGACTTGTTTTCTCACTGTTCCCTTGAAGGAACAATTGTTGTTCCCTATAAGGAATATCGGCCGTTGTTCCCTCTAAGGAACAACAGTTTCATTTTCATCTGTTTTTCCACTATTCCATATAAGGAACAATTGTTATTCCTTTTAAGGAAAAATTGTTGTTCCCTCTAAGAAACAACAATTTCAAGTCTAATTACTTTTCTCTTTTCGTTGTTCCTTATAAGGAACAACTACTGTTCCCTCTAAGGAACAATTGTTGTTCCCTCTAAGGAACAACAGTTTTAGTGTGCAAATTTTCTTCATGCTATTCCTCCTAAGGAACAACTATTGTTCCCTATAAGGAACAACACCATCATGTATATATCCTTTTACTGTTCCCAACACGGAACAACACCATCCGCGTGTATTTTTCATTCGTTGTTCCTTACAGGGAACAGTTACTGTTCCCTTTAAGGAGCAACACTCTTTGTGTGAGGTTTTCTTTAGGAAATAAACACTTTGTGAATATTATTTCACTTTTTATGACCCTCTATCAAGCACAAGGGTACAAATATATATGAAAGGATACAAATCTGAGGATTACTGGAACAAGAAAGTATTGAATATTATCATCTTTAAACAATATTGCTTTGTATTGATTGAAAAAGAATCGACACAACCATCTATATCACTTCACTGTCCTCATTTCCATTATAAATCAAAGAGATTGATTACTTGTGCCATGCTGGTTCTTCCTTAAACCCTATAATTCTCTTTGTTCATTATCATCAAATAAGGTTGAGGGCATACTTTCTTCTATTTGATATGTTTAGACTTCTTCTGCCATTCCTACTCCTAAGGAGTGTTGAGCCACCCTCTATGTATAAATAGGAAGTGTTGTTCTATATATATATATACTAACAATTGTATGATTTTGTTACAGATGGAGGATATGGGGTCTCATCACGAGCCAGTCTACCATGATCATAAGGAAGAAACAAAGTGGCATTCCCACTATGGCCACCACACTAGGGATATGATTCAATGGATGAATCAAGAAATAAAAAGTCCTTGCAACAAGAAGTCTCATCACAAGCTGGCCTACCCACCTTTTGCTCCTTCCTAGTGAATAGCAATGTGTTCATCTGGTCACCAAGCCAACATATTGGTCTCCACTCTGATATCATAATGCACTTTCCCTATTATACATAAAGGACCATGGTTCCAAAGGGTTAGAAAGCAACTCTGTCAAGGCTATAGATGCCTGCAGACAATAGAAGCTCTGTTGATGGTATTGAAGTCATATTTCCAACATCAATAGTTATTATAAGTCCCTTTCCTTATTTGGTATCTTTACTATAGAGCGATTATGTTCCTAATTTATATTGAACCTTTATGCATGGATATCTTCTAAAAAAATCAATCATAATAAGCTTTAAGTGGAATGATGATGGCAAAGTATATTTTTTGTGTCAGATGTCCTTTTTCCCTTTTCAAAATCACCTCATAGCATCTCTTCACTAATTGATACATTGATTTTAGCACTCTGATATCTCTTGCGATCCTTTCATAAATAGGTGTACCTTACCATTCCCATCATCCCTGTATGTCGCCACCAACATGATTTTCCTTCATTCACTAGGTCGAAGGCGACCTATCATTTCAAAGGGGGGCGAGGGTGACTCCCAAACTACTTATGCATGTGTGTCAGTCCTTTATTTGGTTATGCCGAACTATATGGCATTCCATAATAGCAAGTATTTAATGGTATTTATGTTGAAAAATATCATCCGATATAATGATCATAATGACTTGTTGTTCCATCGCTGACTCTGTCTATTGCTGTGTTACCTGTGCTAACTTATAGTGTGTAGAATTCAGGCAATATGGGAGGAAGAACAGTGCGTAGGGAGCCACTAATACTGTCTATTTCTGATGCCACTAGAGAAATTCTGATATGGTTAATAACTTATCTTCTAAAAAATGTAGAAAAAGTGAAAGAAGAGATGACATTATAGATATTGTTATCCTTGCAAAGCTTGTAGAAGTTATAATACCCACAATTTTGTGCCTTTTTGTGAAACTGGTAGGGCTCGGCAAATATCACATCTCAACAATAGAAGGGTGTAAGATCACAATCAACTGTATAAATGAATGGTCTAATCGTAAATCTGAGACAACACTACAAACATAAAGTAGGTACTGCTTCGTGGACCCATCCAATATGATATGGTTGGAGATGAGTGGTAAAAATTTGGAATTCTTCAATCAATTGTTGAGAAAGCAGGTTCTTTTTGTTTCTATTGTCTATGATTAATTGTGCAATTTGTTGCTTGATCTAGAAACAATTAAGTGATGAGAGCTCCATTCTTCTACGATTAATTGTGCAAGTTGTTGCTTGATCTATAAATTGTTAAGTGAAGGGAGCTTCATTCTTGTTCTCATAGTAGCTTTACGCCATGAGAACCCACTAAGGGTGAGTGGAGGTTGAATTATTAACATGAATATCTAGGTATGCATCATTAATGTCAACACTTCACAGTTGTTTGATGTTGTTCAATAAGAAAGGCATTGACCATTTTTTCCTACAAGTCACATCATTCATTATCAAAATGACAATATCTCCAATGATAAAATTGATGTTTCTTCTTCCCTTTGCTAGTCAAACTAGGTGTTTCTTGATTGTGAGCAATAATAAGCTAGCGTCTTTGAAGATATTTAGGAGGGATGTTCCAATAAGGAAATTGGGAAGAGTTTGAGCTTTGCATCGATGTGAGAAAGAAAACTTAAAGTATAGTTTATGCAAAAGGGTTTGTTGTTGTTGTTTAGGGAGAACAATATTATTGCGAGTGGGACCATTTCATTTTGGTATCAAAGCTATGATATGCTCCAAGAAGATATCAAATTTGAATTTTGGATGCCTTGGATGAAATATTATACTTGCGATTATGAAGTATTTAATTCAATTTTCTGAACTGTATTAGGGCTTGATTAATTCATCAACGTATAGGTGTTGACATATGAGAGATTACATTTAAGTAAATGACATTTTGAACAAATGTGGAAAAGGAAAGAACTAATTATGAAGCCCACAAAAAAGAATTAACAGTGGAGTAGGAAGAGAATCATTAAGATTTTGAACTAATTTCATAGCAAAACTAGTAAATATCTTTGTGATAAAAAAAGAAGATATGAACATGAGAAGAAAATGTTGTAGATACATGTCCAAGAGTGTTAACACAAGCTCATCTTAACATTCTTCAAGTTGATGCCAACTACCTAATTGTTTGGTAGATTCTAAAAATGCCAGTAGTTTACCTAGATGACATAGATAGTGCTTTTATTACTATTTTTAGTTAGATGACATGGATTGTGTTTTTATTACTATTCAATTTTTACCTAGATGACATAGAGAGTGCTTTTATTACTATTTTTAATTAGATAACATGGATTGTGCTTTTATTACTATTTTTAGTTTGATGACCTAGATTGTACTTTTGCTGTGTAGCTATTAAAAAAAGCTAAAAAAAATGTTAAAGATAATCTGAGCCCTCCGTTGCAAACAAAAATGGCATCATTTAAAAGATAATTTGAGTCATCTGTTGCATCATCATCATCTACGAGATAACCAGCGTTGTAATCCTAGCGCTCCGCTCTTATCGAACAGGTTATCTCAACGGTCAAGGATGTTAATCGCTTTAATTATATTCAATTTCTGGATTCATATACATCCTTTAATTATATTCAATTTCTGGATTCATATTGGCATTGGCATTGCAGTGCCTCTCCTCCTCTCCTCGGAGTTTCCTGGATTGTGTGGTCAGCATAGTGCGTCTGGTGTGTCTGGATTTCATCATTAGTGGCTTGCTCTTCAGTGATTTATTTTATCATTCGTAGCTGAACCCTAAACCTAGCTATTATCCAAAAATCTATATTCGTGGCTGAAGCCTGGACCTAGCTATTTTATCATTCATGGCTTTGCTCTTCAGTGATTTATTTTATCATTGGTAGCTGACATCTGAACCTAGCTATTATCCAAAAATCTATATTCGTGGCTGAAGCCTGGACCTAGCTATTTTATCATTCGTGGCTTGCTCTTCACTGATTTATTTTATCATTCGTAGCTGAAGACTGAACCTAGCTATTATCCAAAAATCTATATTCTTAGCTGAAGCCCGGGAGATTGAGAATGAGTAGGTTCAGGAGGTGGGGTTGGATTCTGGAGGGTATCCCTTCCCGATGTTCAGGAATTGGGTAGTGAAACTTCACCGGTCGTGCTGCCTATTCTTTGGCTCTCTAACTATAGCTTAGATCCCTCTGCTTGTATGTCTCCATGTGCCCTTCCATATTACTCAGATTGAATTTCTGGGTTTATATTTGGATTCAATACATTTGGTTTATATTGAACTTCTGGGTTTATATTTGGATTCAATATATTTGGTTTATGTTGAATTTCTGGATTATGTTGGATTTGTAATTTAATGGCTCAAGTTTTTTCTATAGGCACGGATTTGATTTGGGTCACCCCTTTATCCTCTCCATCTTCCCCAAGACACCCTCCATATTGATACAGAGGCTGCTCAGTTGTTGGGTCATCCCTTTATCCTCTCTAGCTCTCCAGACACCCTCCATATGGATGCAAAGGCTCAGTATCTAATCCAATCTCACCCACGACCAAATTACCCTATACATATGAGATTACATAAAACCCCATACCTATTTTTTAATTCATAATTTGGTAAATTTGCTCAAATACTGGGCTCTCTCTGTGTATTTAATCATTCTTAATTTGGTTGGCATTAAAATGCTTTAACAAAATATTTGTTAAGTTCATCGAAATATGTACATAAAAAAGCATTTAACAATTTTTAATGATGAGTTCCTTTCGCTTTGGAAACTTTCAACCAAGTTTTTCTGTGTGATTTTTTTTGCTGTCCCACTTTAAGTTGCAAGGGTGTGGGCTATTTTGAAATATTTCACTGTTTCCTATGAACCTGCCAATAGTACTCAATTCACTCCAAATAGTAAAACGCCAGAGTCAGCTTGCCAATAATACTCAATTCACTCCAAAATAGTAAAACGCCTGAGTCTATCTTTTTAACGTTGTGAATTTTCTGTATGTGGCTTTGTCTTTGGATGTGACATACTCACAAATTTCATCGATCATAACTGTTCAGATTAAATTTCTGTGTTTATATTTGGATTCTTCTCTCCAATCACCTTTACCTTTACATGTGTGGTGGAGACCTTTCCAAATAGAGTAGTGGGCTTACGGTTGGTTGTTGGGTCTCCCAATGCACTGCCCATTCTCCCGGATCATCCCTTGTACATACGTGGACATTGAATCTAATCACAAGGAAAACAACATTTCCTTGACTGACTATTGGATTTTTTTTGGTATGCCCATTCATTTATAATTTAGAGTGATAGCTGTGATGATAGCTGTGATGATTATGATAACAAATAGAATTACGGAGATAGCTGTGATTATTTTGATAAGAAATCTATTTATTTTCGTATAAATAATTTGATAGTAAATCTATTTATTGTTGTATTTTTATTTCTCTTTAGTAGTCAAGAAAAATAATTATTTTCCCTTTCCAAATTCTAAAAGGCCAAACTCCATGTTTCGCTGGGACTGTTTGCATTTAATTGATTATATCTTTTAATTTGATGAATATGTGCAAATGGGTTGTAGGCTATATGATGACTTGTGTTGCATGGGCATATCAAGGTTACATTAGAACTTAGAGTAAATGGTGCAAAGGTAAATTCAAAGCTCTATATGAGCTTTCAATTTATTCACTGCCTTTCAATTATCAATTTATGTTGGTCACTTTGCCTAATGTATTAAATTTTATTCTTCATAAAGTTTTTGCTACTTTAGAGATATGGTATAGATGACCACTAAATTTTAATAATTGTTGTTGTTTTTTTGGCAGATGATAAGAAAGCACATGAAGAATGTACAAGCATGCTAGGATAGATGAAATATCTACATGTCATTATGAATTCATTATGTTATCATGACCCAAAATAAACTAGCATTCATTTATTTTTCATCTTTATTATGTAATTACTCTAAAAACACCATAATAATAAAAAGTATTGTTTTGTTTGAAAGGGCTCAAAGCCCTTTCTGATTGCTCTTGAGGATGGACCATGGCTATCCTCAAGGGTTTGTGTCCCTCTCTCCACCTTACTTTTCATTTGCTTTTATTTGTTTATTTTAGAACTAGATAGTTTTAGTTTAATAGATTGTAGATTAAAAGTATCAAATAATGCATATATATAAATAGTTACAACATGTTCATTGCAAATCTAATATTAAATCAACCTGCATTTGATTTAATCAATATAATATTTTTCCAACCATGGGTTTTTGTGATAATTGCACAATTTTTGGATGCCTATTTAGTGGTTCAATTTATTGAATGTGCATTGATTGGGTGGTGTATAGTAGTTGCAAAAAAATGTTGTATGCCTATTGAGTGATTGAATTTTTGTATGATCGAGTAGTATGTTTTTATTGTATACATTGATTGATGTGTTTTGTGTATGATCAAGTTGTATGTTTTTATTGTATGTACATTGATTGGTTGGTGTATAATAATTGCAAAAAAAATTGCATTCTCACTGAGTGATTGAATTTCTATATGATCAAGTTGTATGTTTTTATTGTATACATTTATTGATGTGTTTCGTGTATGATCAAGTTGTATGTCTTTATTGTATGTACATTGATTGGTTGGTGTATAGTAATTGCAAAAAAAAGTTGTATGCCTATTGAGTGATTGAATTTCTGTATGATCGAGTTGTATGTTTTTATTGTATACATTGATTGGTGTGTTTTGTGTATGATCAAGTTGAATGTTTTTATTGTATGTACATTGATTAGTTGGTGTATAGTAATTGCAAGAAAAAATTGGATGCCTATCGAGTGATTGAATTTCTATATAATCGAGTTGTATGTTTTTATTGTATACATTGATTCATGTGTTTTGTGTATGATCAAGTTGTATGTCTTTACTGTATGTACATTGATTGGTTGATGTATAGTAATTGGAAAAAAAATGTATGCGTATTGAATGATTGAATTTCTATATGATCAAGTTGTATGTTTTTATTGTATACATTGATTGATGTGTTTTGTGTATGATCAAGTTGTATGTCTTTATTGTATGTACATTCACTGGTTGGTGCATATTAATTGCAAAAAAAATTGTATGCTTATTGAGTGATTGAATTTATGTATGGTCGAGTTGTATGTTTTTATTATATACATTGATTGATGTGTTTTGTGTATGATCAAGTTGTATGTCTTTATTGTAGGTACATTGATTGGTTGGTGTATAGTAATTGCAAAAAAAATGTATGCCTATTGAATGATTGAATTTCTGTATGATCGAGTTGTATGTTTTTATTGTATACATTGATTGATGTGTTTTGTGTATGATCAAGTTGTATGTCTTTATTGTATGTACATTGATTGGTTGGTGTATAGTAATTGCACTATGTGTTTCTACTCTTGATTGTAGGCATTTTTCATTGTGCATTTGTACTCTTGATTGTTTGTGTGCTTGTATTCTTGGTCGTACACATGTATTATTATGTGTTTGTATTCTTGATTGTATGCATTTATGATTGTGTGTTTGTATTCTTCATCACATTGTTTTTTGTGTATTTACAATCTTGTGTGTAATAAAATGTGAAGGAATGTTTATATGTTTGTGTATTTACAATGCTTTTTATGTAATGATGAAAATGTGATATGATGTTTGAGTACTTGTGTATCTATATGTTTTTTAATGGAATGATGAAAATTTGATGTGATGCTTGTATATCTATTATATTTTTGAATGTAATGATGATTGATGTTTGATTGGGTTGTTTGTTTATTTGTCATTTGTTCATTGTGATTGTGTATGTGCTTGGAATGTGAGAATTTGTGTGAGAATGAGAAAAATTTTATATGGTATCTTTTTGTATTTGCAGTAATATTTTTGTAATGATCAAAACTTGATGTCTATTTTCAATTTTAAATTATTGCACAATAAATTAAATGGGGGGATTGGAGTAGGCTATGCTAGAGTAGGCTAGGCTAGAGTAGGCTAGGCTAGGCTAGTTTAGGCTACAATAGACTAGGCTAGGGTAGGCTAGGGTAGGCTAGAGTAGGATAGGGTAAAGTAGGCTAGGCTAGGTTAGGCTAGGCTAGGCTAAGCTAGGCTAGGCTACAGTGGGCTAGAGAATGTTGGGCTAGGCGAGGCTAAGCTAGGCTAGAGTAGGCTACAGTAGGCTATAGTATGCTAGGGTAGGCTAGAGTAGGCTGGGCTAGGGTAGGCTAGAGTAGGCTGGGCTAGAGTAGGGTAT
>APFE031404031.1:0-11811 GCA_000404065.3 Pinus taeda | reverse complement strand
TCTAAATATTATTATGAGCTAATAATATTTGACTGTTCTATATTTAGACTGAGCAGTCACTCTGTTGTGGTCTAAAACTAGAAGTCCATCTATTTTTTCCAACTTGATCAATCATCCATAAACAGCAACCTGCAATCCATAGACATGATCCATATGTCTAAAAAGAGACATAGTCTAAAAATAGACTTGCGCCAAAAATAGCCTGCGGGCCCACTTAGTGAAGGCGACTCTTTTCACTAAGCTCCATCATCTTGTTGCACTCTCAACAAGCATTTCTTGTTGCACACTTTTCAACAGAAAATAGAATTGGTTGAGGGATCCACAAGGAATGCATGGCCAACAATTAAAAAAGGAAGGAATGAGGGAGAAATAGGGGTATTTTGTCTATTTGAAAATCGAATTTTCCTTAGCTGTTCAGCTAAGCCAATGTTGTGTTGTTTAGCACAAGAGCTTCCCAAGGAGAGAAGCTCAACCTTTCTTCGGTGGACTTCAAGTGCCACCCTAGGAAGGATTTCTTTCATCACTGAGACTAGAAGAGGCATCAACTACAGGTCCCACACATTTCTGAAGTAGATCACATAGTCTGGGAGCCACCACTGCATAGAGGGAGGATTCACTAGTTGTTTGTGGAGCTGGGTTGTTGGGGAATTGACCGAAGAAGCTACATGAGTGTTATTTGATCATTGTCATGAGTGTGGAGGGAAGCTACAACTAAGAGGACCAACCTACATCCAACTCTCACTTTATCATACATAGGATTGCATCATCTCCACCATGACTACCCAGTCATGGGAGTGAGACTCTTTTGGGGCAACATCATTTGGGGGAGATTGGAGCTGGGGTGTTGGGAAATCATTGGGAGGGAAATTTGAGGAGGATTTTTAGAGTTTGGAGAGAAGATATTAATAGGAGTAGCCACAGTGACAAAATTCGAATTTGGTGGAGGGCCAAGCTGTAAAGGGTCAAATTTCGAAAGTTGGAACTAAGGGAAACCCTTTCTGGGTTTTGGGCACGGAGCACTCTCCTAATTTTATAGAATTTTCTAGGCACTCTAGAGTGGGAAAATTAGGAGGCAAAGTTAGGAAGCAATGCAATTATGGAGCAACAACACAGTTTTCTAGAGGTGTTGATTATTGTAGCCGTTTGGCTTTCTCATACTCATCACCTAGTGCTTGTAGCTTTCCTTGTGCAAGCCCAGGTGCAATTTCTCCAACTAATTTTTACCACAACAAATATTATTAATAAAATTTGGCCAGTTTAGGGATTTGTTGAAATTTATGGTTTATGTGTATGCATTTATGAAATTCTCAGTGTTATTTATTTGTGCATCTCTTTGTTATCATTGTAAAATTTCTACTAGGAATATTATATTCAAAGGGGTCTTAGCCCCCTATTTGGATAAGTAAATAGGTCTGTTTTGAGGCTCACCCATGGTTTGCGGACCATGGTATTTTATTGAAGAAAAATATATGTAGTTGAGTCATAGCGAGTCTAGAGGTTGTAGTTGATAACTTGAAGTCAAGATAGAGAGTGTTTTGGGGCAAGTTCTAAGGTAGGAAGGCTCTGCTTCTTGTACTTAGGCGAAATGGGAAGGCTCCTATAGCTGAGTGCATAGGAGGCCTTGGTAAGTCCACAACTGAGTGCGTGGACCCCTGCAGCTGGGTGTGTAAGGCGAAGGAGTCTGTAATTTGAACATTGAAGCTTAGTAAAGATTGATTCTGAAGAAATACTTTGCATTTGAGAATTATTGTAAGTTCTATTAATAATGTCGCTTACTAAAGTGTTTTTTATGAAATAATGTTTAATTGTTGTGTGAATATGTTGAATCTATAATATTTATGCATGAATTAAGTAATTATCTATGTTCGTGAAGTTAAGGGTTAATTTTGTTATGTTTTCTGATGGATTGGATAAATCTACTTGAAGGTAGATCTAGGGTTATTGATTAGTGTACGGAAGTAGATAGACTACTTCCTTAGGGTATATAAAGACTGATCGCAGAACTTCGTGAAGGTTTAGAGGTTGTTTTACCCATGTTACAATAACAAGTCCTAGAAGGATACCAATCTGCGTGAAGGCAGCTTTGAGTTATAAGAGCTCAAGACTACTTATCACACTGTCTCTAGATGTAGAAACCTGGTTCTAGCATCCCCCAATACTGCTTTGGATGAGACTGCAACCTGCGCTATGCAGGTTGTTGCCAAAAGTGCCAACACTTAGGGTTTTTTTGGTTGGCACAAACAAATCTGAACGTGGGTCAGGCCCCCTTAAGCCAACAAATGGTTTCGTTATTGGGACAGGGATCTATTTGACGGATGTGTGATAAATGGTTTCCTATGAAGAAAGAGGTTGATAAGTGGATTCATTAAAAATCACATGCATTCATGGCTCAAGAGAAAAAGAGCCCTAAATTATCCAAGGAGTAGTGGTTGTAGAGATTTTTGTACACAGACGAGACAAATGTTTTCTTCTGTTTCTTCCCTAAAGAACCATATGAGTGGTTGTCTAAATTGGCAGATAGTCAAGGGACGTGGAGGCTCGAAGGCCCTATAGTGTGGAATCCTAAACTAGTGCGACATATTGAAGCATCAAAAGGAAATATCACGTAGGCTATGGACCACTGGATTAATCGCACATTGGGAAGTTTTGTGACTTATTTCATGACTGATAGAAATATCAGCTATAGCGAAGAGGAAGTCAAAGGATTGACTTCACAACACATAGATGAGAAGGAAATTTGAGGGAAGTAAGGAGGTAGTGGAGAGGATCAGAGCACTCCCTTCACCTTCAAGTGGCGCATATAGGAGAAGACTATTGGGCAATGCAAAAAACATAAGTCAAATAAGCAGACGTGCATCGCCCCGATGGTCCTTACAAAAAGGGATCTCAATGAGATCAGCGATAAGGTCTATGATACCATAACAAAGTTGTTGCAATAGTTTGAGCAACAATATATGCAGACACTGGGGAGTGTCCAAAAGGATCTGTGCGAGCTACAGATCCAGACTGGCAAGATTCAAGCAAGTGTTGGGCAAGCGAGCGGGGTGCAAGCGATCCCAATGCAAGGAAGCGAAGCAATAGTAGAATTGGAATTGATTCTGGATCTTAGAGTGATACCTTTACCAGAATTGTCTGTTCGCATGAATTCTAAGGAGGTCTGCACCATGTTAAGCATCATGAAAGACATGGGAGTCAACTTGGCTACGCTTCTGCTTCAAACCCTCTATGCATTGCATCAGGGGGTTTCAAATGAGTTAAGGATTAGAGAGCAGAGCACCCTCACAATCATAAGTGAGTTTAAGGTGAATAATGAGCAGATGTTCACAGAGAAAGCTCAGGTTCTTAAAGAAAAGGAGGAGTTGTAGACATGAAGTCAGAGCCTGGAAAGAACCATAGAGTAGGCATGCAAGACAGTTCCAGAGCTGAATATCCTAGAGGATGCTGCAACTTCAACAAAAGTCCACAAATTAGTTGCCAGGGTTACCTTTGATTTCCAAATGAGATTGACAGGGTTACATTTGATTTCCAAATGAAGTATCATAGCTGTAGTTGAAGTTGCAACCAACCACTCCGCCAGAGGTTTGGGAGCAATGCAGAGCAACGATCAAGGAAAATATGAACACATTAGATATCACAGTCATAGACTGTGCAATGACGTTTTACCAAGCAAAGGAGTTGTGGACGGACTTGAAGGATGAACAAAACTTGTAGAGGATGAACACAAATGCCAGAGAGACAAAGCGCAAGTATGATGAGGTCTAAGCAGCTGCACACACTTTGGCTCCAGCGTAGCACCTAGAGAAGTTACAGGAAGGAAAGAAGTTGTAAGCACAAATGGAAGAATTACAGAGGAAATAGGCCCTTCTAGAGGCCAGATTATAGTCGTGGCTAGAGGAATCCTGCCATATTACTCTCTCGCTTCAGGAAAAGCTAAAGGTGTTGCAATAGACACAAAGGACAATGCGCCTAGTAGTGGAAGGCCCGATAATAAAGAAGTTAGTATAAGAAGTACACTAGGCTGTGGTGCAGAGTGCTGCTGAAGTTGCAATATTATAGGTCGAGCTAGGTGGTATCTGTAGCAAGATCAAGGCACCATTTGAGTGACTCAAGGGCGAGTCACGATATTTTTGTTGGGGCCCTTTTGGGTTAGGGTGCCTAAGGTCAATTTTGGGGTTAGTTAACCCAAATTTTGTAAAACATGTAAAGTCACTGCGAAATGTGGATGTGGAGCGCACAGGTAGATAGGAGTCAAAGGGGTCCTAGCCCCTTGTTTGGATAAGTAAATAGGTCGGTTTTGAGGGTCACCCATGGTCTACAAACCACGGTATTCTATTGAAGAAAACTATATATAGTTGAGTCCTAATGAGTCTAGAGGTAGTAGTTGATAACTTGAAGTCAAGGTAGAGACTGTTTTGGGGCAAGTGCTAAGGCAGGAAGGCTCTGCTTCCTGTACTTAGGAAAAAGGGGAAGGTTCCTGCAGCTGAGTGTGTAGGAGGCCTTGGTAATTCTGTAGCTGATTGCATGGATCCCTGCAACTAAGTGCGTAGGGTGAAGGAGTCTGTAATCTAAACATTGAGGCTTAATAAAGGCTGATTCTGAAGAAATACTTTGCATTTGAGAATTATTGCAAGTTTTTTTTTATGTTATTTCTCTTACTAAAGTGTTTTTTATGAAATAATGTGTAATTGTTGTGCAAATCTATTGAATCTATAATATTTATGCATGAATTAAGTAATTATCTGTGTTCACGAAGTTAAGGGTTAATTATGTTATGTTTTCTGATGGATTGGATATATCTACACGAATAAAGATCTAGGGTTATTGATTAGTGCATGAAAGTAGATAGACTACTTCCTTAGGGTCTATAAATATTGATCGCAGACCTTCACGAAGGTCTAGAGGCTGTTTTACCCGAGTTACAGTAACGAGCCCTAGAAGGATACCAATCTGTGCGAAGGCTGATCTATGTTATAAGAGCTTTAAGACTGCTTATGACACTATCTCTGGATGTAGAAACCTGGTTCTAGCATCCCCCAATACTGCTTCGGGTGAGACTTCAGCCTACACTATGCAGGTTGTTGCCGAAAGGGCCAAAATTTAGGGTTTTGTTGGTTAGTGTGAACAACTATGAACTTGGGTCAGGCCCCCTTAAGTCGACATCTACCACTACAATTTCCATTAACAGACTCTTTGCTGGGATTGGAGCCAGAGTCACACATAAATCCTTGATGAGACCTAAGCATCTTACTTTACTAGAATCAAAAGAATATAAATCATTGTAGGGTCTTGTTATATCCAATCCTAGCTTGTCCATAATGACTCTAGGCATAAGATTGTGTGAAGCACTAGAATCAAGCATGGCATTATGTAGAATGTAGCCATGGATGTTCAAACTGGCATAGAAGGGGGGTATAGTACCATACTGAGACTTCCCGTCAACTTCAGGTACAAACAATAATTTAGGTTGGTCATCAGTTAAGTTGATTGTGCCTGTTCCCTCCCCTATCTTTGGTTCCTTCATGACTTGAGATCTACATGCATTCTTGTTAATCAATTCTCTCAGAGGAATAGAAATTTTGACCTTGGCTAATTCATTTTCAATATTGAAAGATGTTTGAGGTTTATCAAATTCCTCGATACTTCCATCTCGTTTTTTAGAAGTATCCCTTTGAGAATCATTCTTTTCCTGGCTGGTGGAAGGGGCATCACTTTGAATCTTCTTGGAAAGGTTTCCTGCAGTCCTCTTATTTCTCAAATTGTATTGTTTGTGTACCTCCATGATAACATTTTGGTATCCCTTTTTATAATCATTTGACTCTGCAGGGATGAATTCTGGGTGTGATAACAATAATAGATCTTGTTCCTCCGTAGTTAAGGAAATATTATATATTTCTCTTTCCCCAAATAGATTTATCTGATTTTCTTTAAGGTGCTCAGCTATCTTAACTTCTTCATCTGCATAATTCTCTTGGAACAGAGGTCTAATTTGCTGCTAATCAGCTGGGCCTCTTTTCTCTCTCTATTTATTTTGGGGTGGATTCTTCCTAAAATTAGGATTTCTGATTTGATGACCTGCTTGAATTTCTCTTGGTGGAGCCTTGTTAGTTAAACTTATCCTTTCCATCATTCTTTCCATGGTTTTAACTAAGGTGCCTAGCTTTGCATCTGATGAAGAATAAGAAGGTTCTTCTTTAATCGTGACTCTTCTTTTAGCCTTTAACCTTGCTCTCTTAGTCAATAAATTTTCTTCCACAATAAAAACATTCCTTTGCATTTCCTCTAGGGTAGAAAAATTTCTCTCCCTCAATTGATAGGACATATCTTCATCAAAACCATCTAGAAATTTGATCAGAGCTAGCCTTGGTGGAGGTTTTATTGCTTATGGAATAGAATTGTAAACATTATTGAATCTAGTGCAATAATCTTGAACTATTTCACTAGGGGCTCTCTTTATACTCTCATATTTGGCCAAGACTTGAAGAGGATTCTTCTTTACTTCCCACCTTGTGAGAAAAATTTGATGAAAGTGTGGGATATCTGCAATAATAGTTGTTGGCAACACCCTGAACCATTTCTTCATCAACTTCTTGCAAATATGAATAATCATTCATTCTATCTATGTGTTTTTGTGCTGTGATTGGCCCTATGAAATCAAATTGAGGTATACGACTCTGATAATACTGTGGCATGGAATGAAGTTGTCCAGGCAAGACAAGGGGGGCATAATGAGCTGCCATTGCTGGTAAATGGGAGGAATATGAAACTACAATTGATGTGGATGTTGAAGGTGGTAAAGAAAATGGGATTATGACATGCTGAGTTGGTATAGAAGTAATAAAGACGGTAGATGAAATAGGGACAATGGACATAAGAGAAACCACTAGAGAGGTTGGTGATGAGGATGAAGAAGAAGAAACAATTGATTGATCAGTAAATGATTTCTAAGTAGCTAGATTTAATTAAGTCACCAAATCTTCAAGTTTATTAAATTGTTTTATAACATCTTCATCAGAATCTAAAATGCCAGGTTGATGTGTTGAGATATACGGTTTCAAAACATTTTCATCAAAAGATATCTTAGGGACAAAACTTTTTGACTTGGTTCGGAAAAGGTTGTGCTCAAAATATAAGTGAAATTCAATATCCTAGACAATTATAAAAATTTTAGGGAGAGAGTTAACTCTCGGAAAATAATTACTGCATGCTTAGCTCTCAGTAAAACTCTTCTTCCTAATAAGTTTCTTAGGATTATTCATAATTTCATGTGGGTTAGGATCTGGATGGGATCTAGTGTAGATCTTTCATGGAGCCAAATATTTAATAGATTATTTATAGATAGATATATGTACAAAATCTTGGTGGAAAAAACAACCTTAATAACATTTATTTCACATTTATACATTGGAAACAACTTTGAGATTTGAAAAAAGTATTTACCAGGGAAACAATGTAGCTTGTATAAGGTTTTTTCCTAGTATGGTCACCATAATGTTATCACTTTGTTATTTCCCAAGGATGTGGAGAGAAACCCATAGGTAACCACAAAACCACTTGCAAAGATGGGATGTAGCCCTTCCAGATTCAGGGAGGGATCTCTCTTTTTGATTTAGATTTCAGTTTTAAGATATTAGCATAGTTATTGAGTTTTGAGGTTGGTTTTGCAAAGATTTGGTTGAAAAATGCAAGGAAAGACCATTGGGCATGGAGTCATGAGTCTTTGGATGATCAAATATAAAAATAACAGAGGAGCTATAACAGGGTAGGATATGAAAAGTTTTGGATCTTTTAAAGTATCTGTGGAGTGTATAAGATGAATATGATTTAATTTCAATTAAATATAGAGGATTCTGGGATAAATTCTATATTTAACATTAGAATGAAAGAATTTATATTGTTTACAAGCTAGAGCATAATACACTTAAGAAAATTCGGCCCTTAATCTTCTTGAAACAATAATGATAGAAAACATATGGAAAACTGAGAAAATAACGGTTTCACATGAGAAACTACATCTCCAAATGGTTTGACACAAGAATCCTGGAACAAAACTCTCTGTATTATTGTAAATTGATCACTCTAGTACAATGCACAACTTACATCAAAATATGGGTTCTTTCTTCATACAAGTTCCACCTCTCTGTAAGTCCTTTTACTAAGTATTTAAAGAAAATTTTTACATCTCTGATCGAAATTCAAAATAAAATAAAGATTATAAAGATTATTAATAAGAAATTATGATAAATTGACTATACCTGACCTTAGTAAACTATTATTAATCCCAAAATACACCCTCCATTATCAATTAAATATAAAACAACTAAAATTACACATATATATAAATTAATTTATTTATGCTAATAATAATGAAGCCAAAATTTTAATTCCATTATATAAATTTATATAAGAAAGCATTCCAATTACCAATTAATTATTCAAACTAATACGAATACTGATCCATCTATTATTTTTTTTATTAATGATATTGATAAAAATAATAAAAAATTAAAAAAATAAAAATTAAAAATTATTAAATTTAGAAATTATCAGTCCCGACCTTCAATCAAAACTATTTCTTTAACTATTTATCCTATCACATAGCTCTTCTTATATCATCATTCAAATTGGTCCCGATGATGGATCCCTGTTGGGATTTGAAACATTGACAAATATGGTTTCTACTGTGGATACTCCGAGACAAAGCTCAAAATAAAATAGATTTACAAAATAATATCTATTAAATACACATATATTTTAGATATAGAAGAAGAAGATAAGGAAATTTTGGTAAAATTTGTTGCGCTATTGAGGATTTGAAGAAATTTGGTGCTGACTGTGGCTATTTTGCTACAAATGTTGTGTCTCTACTGTCAAAATTTCAGGGCTTCAATTGTACTTACTCAATCAACTCTAGCAATTGGTCCCATCTTTCTTCATTTTGGACAGAAAATATCATGTTTCTAAACCTTTCATGCACTTCTGTGTAAATTTCAAAAGTTGGCTTATTGACAAAAAGGTGATGAATCTCATGTTGAATATTTAAATCAAACTGTAGGCCTTCTATAAATGCTTCTCCACTAATAACTCCTTTGGCCTTTACAAACTTTCAAGCATAAAAAACTATGTTACACATTTGTTCTTGGTAGTTTTCTAATGGAATCAATTTTCTATTAGAATTCCTCAAAGTAGGTAGACCCTTTTCCTACAGTATTGTGAACTTTTTGTTGAAGCTTATTACTTGCAATTCGAGTTCTTTACCTTTGTTCTCTAACTGTATCATCAAAGTATTTTTCGTTAAAAATATTTTAACCTCCATTACTGTTGTTGTCATGTCCAGAATGTTTAGGTACTCTAATTCATCCTTGGTCTTGGAGTTTAATAACTTAATAATATTTTGTTCGTCTTTCGGTTTTTGCTCTAAATATGCCTTAGTATTTTGTATTGTTGCCTTAACTCTTTGCTTCTTCCCGCTCAAAAGTGATTTGAATGGATGGCCACATATTTGTTATATTAGCATTTATATTATGCCAAATGCTATTTTTGGCCTTTTCTAACATCTGAATGATAAAATATTGGTCTTCATATTTATGAATTTGCTGAATGAGCTTGAAGTTCTTCTGTACTTCTATTAAATAGGCATTATTGGCTTTAATTTTACTCTCCTCCATTTGAACCAATGCTGTTAATAACTTCTTTTTCTCTACCTTAACTGATGGTAATTCTTCCAAATATTTAGCAAGCTCTTCTGTAGAATCTGAAGATGTTTCTTTTGCTGAAGTCTCTATTGCTGTACCTATGCTTGATGTAGATGTCCTTGCTGCCTCCCACTGCTATTTTTCTCTTAACAATGTTTCCATGTCCTGCTCCATTTTCTCATTCTTCTCAATAACTATTGTAAATAATTTTTCCTTTTCCATTTCTATGCTAGAAACTTCTTTAGCTTGAAGATGTTCTGTGGATGGTAGCTTCAATTGCTTTCTTAATGCTTGGATATATTCCTATTTTCTCTTTATAAGCTCTTTTCTTGCCTTGATATTAGCAAGGTCATGTCCTAGATTTATTATCAATTCTTCTAGAGATTTGATTATGTTGTATTTAAAAAATGAAGACATCTTCTCAATATTCAGCTAAGAATGTATCTTGTTCAAGGATGACTATAATTTCATGTATCTTATTTGTATCAATTGAGAAAATGGAGGCTTTGTAATCTTCAACACTCTTGGGGGCTGACACTAAAGGTTCCATGAAGGGCATTTGGAACTATCTTTTCTCTGAGTCGAATGAAGAGAGAAATCTATGATGTGTTTTCGTTGTCTTCTTCCAAAATTCTAAGTAAGTTGAAGCCTTTAAAGCTTCATTTTTCAACTTTATCTCCCTATAACTTGAAAATGTATTCTGCTGAGTTGAAATTTGAGAACTAGAAGATATTGGAGACTTAACTATTGGATCTACAATAGGTGACTGAATTGTTTCTTCTGCTTGAGGAAAAGGAGTGACCTAGAATTCCCGTCAAAGCTACTATAGGCAGTTGTTGTGTATCCATTTCTTCTGGAGATTCATCTTGGATAGAAATCACTTAAGGATCAACCTGAAGGTCTGATTTTTGAGTATTGTTTGGGTCCTTCTGTTTTCTATTAAAAACAGTAAATTCTACACCTTGTGTTTCAGAGTCAGTAGGGGACATGGCCTCTCTCCCCCTTTTGACCTCCTTTTCCTTAGGAATAGGCGTATGAATGGATGAATGAATAATCAGTCATTCTTCGGCTTCTTGTAAAGTTCCCTTTGTTCATTCCTCTTACTTAGCATACTGTTCAATTTCGGTCCTTGGTGTATGTGCATAGGAAGTACTCTTATGTTCCAATCTAAGTTTTGAAATGATGCCCAGAGGATCATAAGAGCAAGAGAAGCTAAGCTTAAATTTCATTTGACTTAATAGCTTCCAGCTTAAATTTCATTTGACTTAATAGCTTCCACCTCCTTTGCTGCAAATTTAGTGTTGATAATATAAGGACCTATATTAGTCTTAGCTTAAACTGTGCTTTCTTTTTGTAGGATACAATGTGTAGCTCATCTATATTCGACATTTGTCTAGTGTATTCTAATGCAAATATTCTGACTGGTACAAACACTGGTAACCTATAAGGAGGTAACTCTGATCCATATATTCTAATTTTAGTATGATTCTGGTATAGATACCAGTCTCCAAATTTTGATTGCTCTGACAAGGGCAATATCTTCGTTATCTCTGTTGAAATCCTCTGGGTCACATCAATGCAAAGAAAGCATAATGAGATATGTAGAAACTTATCACCAAAATCAGTGTAAGTATACTCCTGTGAGTTATTTCTAACCAGAGAAGTCTAGTGAATCAATAACAAAGGATTTCCCTCATTATCTATCTTTTGTAAAGGAAATTTAAACATGTTTCACTGATGAAATAACATAAGATAGAACAATACCAACTAATATTTAAAAATACCTTCAAATTTGAAATTTACAAATTGATCATGCATTTCATTGGACATAAATTGATTATAATTAAAATAATGGATGGATTTTTGCCAACTACAAAAATTGAAAAAAATCCCAGAACTATTTCATCTACCCATTGATCATTATAATACCCAAGTAGTCGAGTTACCATAGAATTTACTTGTTTGGACATTTTTGGGAAGTTCGAGATTAAGTATGGGGGATTCGGTCCAGGGTAATTCAACATCTTCGGGAAGGAAACATTCAAAGATTTGCGCTTTCTAAAGGAAAGTCAACTTTTTGTATAATTCCATGAATACATCGTTTGAGAAAGGATGATGG
>APFE031404028.1:18019-36874 GCA_000404065.3 Pinus taeda | reverse complement strand
TTTTACCCTTATGTTCAATTTTTGGAACTCCTCAATGTGCTCCATTATTGAACCCTTTTGTTTGAGACTTAACAATTGGCTCAAAAAGGTGTTGCTTTTTGTATCCTCATAATGTGCTATCAATTCTTCCGTAAAAATTACCCAAGTGATAATTTGTTTATGAGAGAAAAGCCATTGATAACATACAAACTGATTTGGTTCCAAATATAAAGTTGCAATACATACCTTTTGTGTGTTTTTTACATTATTGAGATCGAAAAATTGCTCCATCTGTAATATCCATGTTGCAGGATCTTTGCCATCAAACTTCCTCGTATCGATTTTTGGAATATGGTGGGTCTTTGATCCAACGTTAGAGTATAAAAAATCATGATTAACATTTCTTTTGTTCTCATCATGAGTTTCCTTTACTACCCTTTCACCATTAGTAAGCATTTCTTGTAGAAACTTTGTCAAATTTATCTTCAAATCTTCCATGCATGTCTTCAAATCTATCTTCAAATCGTCCATCTTAGCTTCCACGTCATTCATCTTAGCTTCTACGCCTTTCTTTAAACAATCCATCTTAGCTTCTATGCCTTTCTTTAAACCATCCATGTTAGCTTCTGCATCTTTCTTTAAACCGTCCATCTTAGATTCTGTTACTTTTTGTGCGAGTGACACTTGTTGCACTTGGTCTCGTAATTTTGATATATCATGTTGCATTTCTTCCTCTTCTTCATGAGTCATGCTAGAGCTTTCAGGTTGCTTACTTGGTGTTTTCATTTTCTTTCCTCGGGGCATCAATTACTGATAATAATGCTTTACTATGCCCTTTGAATTCCTTCAAACTAAATTTTCAAACCAAGCTTATGCAAAAAAATTTAAAAACTACACACCTTTTTTCACTTTGTAGGAGCCTGATATAGAATATGATGTATCTCTGTAATTTCGGATCATATAGTTCTAAAACTATGACCTACAGTAGCCCTCTACGTCCTCTTTTTAATGCCACCAGTCTGATCCAAAGAGAAAGGCCAGTGTCTAAGGAGAAAAGCTCATGAAAGCCTCAAGAAGTAGGGTTTTAGTGGTCCCTTCAACTCCGGAGCATGTTCCCCTAAGGCAATAGCTCAAGTTGTATGGAAAAATGTTCCATTGAGCCATTTACCTCCGCTCAAATGCTAGATTGAAAGTGTCTAATTTCACGGACTTGAGTGTGTGTGTGCGGTGTAAGTACCCAACTCTCCCACAATGACCTGATTATAGACTATTTCAATAGAGCTAACTTTTATGATGTGCCATGTATCACTGTTTCGACCTTTGGCTCTGAAAAAATATATACAAGAAACTAAAGTTTGTCCTCTTTCTGTACCTTCTTACAAAATTTCAATCTGATGCTCAGAGAGAAAGTTATGACGAATTTCCCCAGGTCACCTGTTTGGAATGTAATTCAGGAGTCTGTAGAAAGAACAACTTCCTCAAATCATATCTCAGCAAATATAGTGCAAAAAGCTCTAAAATTTTGATCCGAGGTTTAGTACGATTTCGTCTAAAATGGGTCTTTTTTTCACTTCTAAAACATCAAAGAAAAAAATTTATAGCAAAAATGCCACGATGACCTATTTGGAGCAGCGAAACCTTAGAATCCAAAGCTCTGATACCAAATGTTATGAAATTAGCTCACAAAAGATAGAGAAGATAGATCAATGCCTTAGAATTCAACCTCTTCGAGGAGGCAACCTCCTTTACATTACACAAATGAACAATTATTGGATAATTCAATTGACAAAACCTCCTTTCTATACATAGGAGTCTAAGGAGTCACAATATAACCCAGCCAATCTAACAATAATAATATAAAGACACAAAAATAACAATAGAGGGATTCTATGGGGCACAATGATAACAACATGGGGACAATAGGGGCACAACAATATTAATAAGGGATACAACTAAAATAGTAATGGGGTAATCACTAGTATTATAGTGACCTAACATTACCTCTACCTTCTCCATTGTTACCTCTACCTCCTCCATTGTTTCCTCTACCTCTCCCTCTCCCCCCTCCTCCAAATAGTGAGAATTCTCCATCTTGTTCTTCTTCTGCCATTATAGTTTCTTCAGAGTCCTCTAGTTCTTCTATTAATGGATTATGGGAGAGATTTTCTACTTCTTCTTCTTCACTAGGTATTCCTACTTCCTCAACTACAATAGGCTCCCTTGTAGAGGTGAAAAACGTGTTATCTCCTAGGTTTGTTTTAGTAGATGAAGTGGGAAAATCTTCTAACTGAGTTGCTACCCCTTGAATTCCAGGAATCCTATGGTTGGGAGTATGAGTCTAGGATGGAGGTTTGCCTTTTCTAACTCTTGGTGGAGTAGGTGGAGTTGTAGAAATCAAACTTTTGCCCCTAGCTATAAATCTACCCCTACAGTCTCGTTCTCTATGCATGTCATTGTTTTTTTTTTTTTTTTAATATGAACGTAAGAGATAAGGCTATCTAGTTACACTTCCCTGACAACGAAACCAAAATTTTCAGTCAATTTAGTTTCCTAAATTGCTACATAAATTATCAATCTGGGTATCATAAACGGATGACGTGTAGTGACCTATATGTGTTAGATAACCCTTCTTACCTCACTATTTTTTATTTTATGTTTGTCTTGGGGTTTTTATCTTTTGATTTTTAATGTTCTGCAACGTATTTTACAAAATCTTAATCTACTGTTGTGAAGAATCTAGAGAAATGAAGTGAGAGCTAAAAGTGCTTTAAGCCAAATTGGAAGTAAAGTTTTAAACAAGAAAATGAAAATAGAGCTTCTCTTCTTGTTGGTATGATAGTTTCCAAAACATGAACTAAAAGGACTTAAAACTACTATCTACTAAATTACAAAACCAAAGCTTAAATGAGAGAAATAAGATTGGAGCTATCTATGATAAACCAAAAATGAAATACTAGAAATAAGATTACCACTATTGTCTAATCTATTTGCAGAATCAAAACTTTAATGAACAACTAAAGATAGAATTGCAGCTAAACTAAGGGAAAAACTATAATTAAAAATGAAGTTACAACTATTCTATTATGAAAGCAAGGTTAAATGAAGTATTTTTGTCACTCTGCTACACAATTTAGGGAGAACTACCTCCTTGTGATAGTGTTTTGAGAGATTTCATTCTTCATTATTCTAAGAAAAATAAACATAAAAATGCAGAGAAAGACTCATTCATAAATGAAACATTTCACCACTTAGTTTGAAGATTAACCACCAACTAAAAGGGCTTTTGGAAATATTCATTTATAACATGAGCTACTAAACTAATAAGAAAATGGCATTGAACAACTTAATTAAAAATCTAAACACTAATGAACAACAAGGGAAGTGAATTAGTTTATGCTACTAACATCAACCTAAAACTATTGGTAAGAAATTAGAAAGCAGTGCAAACAAAAGAAATATTCTATGCTGAAGTGAAACTACTCTGAGTTAGTGAAAAGATGACACAAGTTGCATTGGAAACAATGTTATAAAATGATTATAGACATTATAAAAAAAACACAGTGAATATACAATTGAACTATGAAAGACAAAACAACAATAAAATGTACCCTTGACCACGCAGGGGCCCTCTGCAAAGGTCTCAGATTATGAGCACTCAATCAACAACGCTTCAGGTATCCATTGAAAACAGAGTATTCATATTAAAACACAGAACTGAGTTCTTCAAACTACAAGCGGAAATTTTAACTATTACATAAGCAAAAACTTGGACTTGTTCTACGTTCTACGCACTGGTATTATAGAAAAATATACAACTATTTTGAAGAGAGAAATCAGCTATAGCAAAAAACACGTAGACAGGCCAGTATGCAGAATTCTTGTCCTTGGTTGCTTCGAAACATAAATCCATGGTAGTGGCTTGTTAGATTCTGTTTGTGCAGGTGGCATATGAAGTCCGTTGTCTAAGGAGACTGCTTTGGATCCCATCATTGAGAGCCGTGTGCAAAACAGAGTCCCAGTTGCCATAGGTTTCCATAGTTGACTTCCCTTTGATCGGAGTCCTCCTCATCGATCAAGGCCAAATCGATAAGATACGATCCATGCTCTGATGTTTTCCCACCTACCCATGTCGTCCTTTTCCTCTCTTGACACTTGTAACCTACAAAAGCATGAAGATGGCTACAGAATAGCTGATTAGCTATGGAAAGTGGCTATGTTCCGTAGCTGAAAGATAAAAACCTATTCAAATAGCAAACATAACAGTACTTGTAAATCACTTAAATATACTCCTTGAGGCAATTTGCAATGGTTTTAGATGATTAAGGATGCATTTTTCATGGAAAAGCAAAGAAAGAAGGATGAGAAAGTTTCTTAAGGGAAAGGAAGTTTTGGAACTCAACAATAGTTATGTGTTACATTTCAATTTTTCATTACCAACTCTCCTTGACAATTTAATCCATTTTAGTAGTATTACAAATAATCACTCTCTTGGTCACTTAAATATCTTTGGGCCATCGTAATTTTGTTTCTCTTAGTCTACACTTTATCTCAAATGAATGTGGATACTTTATTTTTATGATCGAATATTCATACCATATCCTTTGTGATGGTCTAGTTTGCAAATCCTCTTGTGATATTTATTTTCTGTGAATTATCCTCTTATGCATAAGCTAAGCATGTATAAAGGTGATCCATTCATCTCTCCCTAGGTTCACTTGACACTTGGTTTAGATTTATCCCTACGATCAGTAAAATCTTCTTTGGGGTTAATACAAAAAATGAGTCACAATTAGA
The DNA here is from genome assembly GCA_000404065.3 of Pinus taeda. NCBI lineage: Eukaryota > Viridiplantae > Streptophyta > Pinopsida > Pinales > Pinaceae > Pinus > Pinus taeda. The sequence continues at coordinate 32,101 of APFE031404028.1, read as the reverse complement.
AGTTGCGTTTTTATCTTCATAACTTTGTGGCTCCCTTTATGTGACCAACATGCCTCTGTTATAATCAATCTTGTGCTCATTTTGTTAGTAGGTTCAATCCAATTGCTTGCCTATGCTCAATTTCCTGGATGTTTAAGATAATGGTTTATTCTGCGAGTCACATTTAGATATTTGATTTATAACACGATTTTCTTAAGCCTTGTTACAAAGATCAAGGCATACATTTACATATACTTTTGTTCAATAGTCAATGCATTCACTAAATTTATTGTATGGTCTTTCCTTTCTCTTAGTTCATACTAATATACACTTTTTGGCATTTGATGGTACCTCTACGCAAGATGATCTTTTATATCGATACTACGATTTCTTAGATGCTTAATTTGTCTACAGAAAATTATTTTCTTCAACCTTATCTCAAAAATTGTAGTTGATGTCTTCATGTTGTGTTTTTAACTCCCATATATACATATGTCTTCAATGGTGACCTTATCACTATAAATAAAAATAATATGGTTTGGGTGTCATTCACATGATGCTTCATGTTGGAAAACTGCTAGGGACCATACATAAAGAAGAAATATATATAGATTTTTCTCCTCTTGGCTTGATATCGTCACATTTGCTTTCAATTTATGTATTTGAATGGGTTTCTTGCTTTTCTCTCTTTAAAGTTTATATAATGTCAATTGAATACATGAGAAATACAAATTAATTTGATGCATAAGTCATGTATATTTATAGTCAACAAGGTTGAAAAATTTTGAGGAATTCTAATGATGCAAAAATAAACTTTGAGCTAGACACATATTCAAAGTGCTCTAGCTAGGTATGCAAATGTCAATATAGATCATATGAATTTTGAATATTCTTATTTACTTTGTCATATATACATTTTTTCACAATATAATCTTCTAAATGATGAAACAAATTGATGGTATCTTTCATGATGAAGATGGTCTGGTTCATACTGCTTCTCTAGATATATGAAAGTCTTGATCCTTAAATAATGCATCATTTTTCTTTTCTTCTTGCTTCTATAAAAATACTTTTATTGTTGTTCATATACTTCTTGTTTCTACTATAGAGTCTCCCCCATAGATATTCCATTATTTTTCACATTCTTTAAATTCCTTTGAGGTCCTCTTTGAAGTCAAACTAATGAGAAGAGGGAGAAGGGACTATCCCTAATTTAATCCTTAGATATTCAAATGGTTCTATTGCTAGTGGTTTAGCAAATATATCTATTATCTTCTCTTTTGTTGATATGCATTCCAACATTGTTTTCTCAGCCACCTGTTCTCTGAGGAAGTGATACTTTATAGGAACATGTTTAGTCTTACAATGAAGCATTGGAATTTTTGAGATGCTTATTGCACTAGTATTATTACACTTAATAGATATTGTTTCATTGAAAGTTACCTTCATATCTTGTAGAGTATGTTTCATCCACAACACTTATGTGCAACAAGTTGCAACTACTATGTATTCAAGTTCTGCTATGACTAGAGATATCGAGGATTTATTTTTTCTTAGCAAGGCAACTGGTGATTCTCCTAAGTAGAATGTACCAAAATTCATACTCTTTTGGTCATATATACAAATGGTGCAGTTTGCATCTATGTATGTTGTTAATGTGAAGTCCTTTCATTTTGGGAACCATAGTCCATAGTATGTAGTCCCTTTCAAACATTTGAATATCCTTTTTGTTTCTAGTAGATGACTTTGTTTTGGAGCTAACTAATATATTACCACAAATCCAACTACCAACATTATATCTAGTATAGAGGATTTTAGATATAGTAAACTACATATCATAGATATATAAATCTTTTGATCAACATCAAGTGATTCATCATTTGCACACATATTACATCTAATTAACATGGGGTTTTAGACAGGTTTGTAGTCCTCCTTTTTGAAATTATTCAATGTGTCCTTTAGATACTTCTCTTGAGAAATGAATATACCTTCTAAGTTTTGTAAAATTTGTAGTCGAAGTCAGCTCACCAATCATTGACATTCAAACTCATACTTCATCTCATTATAAAATGTGTACTAGATATCCTTTGTTTCTTCCAAACAAAATATCATCTTCATACACAACCACAATTAGGAGTTCAGCTTCATTGGACTTTATGTACAAGATACTATCAGCTTCATCTCTTTTGAAACCTTGATTTTAAAGGTACTTGTACAACCTATAGTACCATGCCCATGGTGCTTGTTTAAGTCCATACAATTCCTTTGTTAACCTTCATACATCATTAGGATTATTTGATAATAGGAAGCCCTCAAGTTGTTCTATATAAACTTCTTCCTGATGTTCTCCATTCAGAAATCAGACTTTACATCCAACTGATACACTTTCAAATATTTATAACAAGCAAAGAAAAGACACATTCTTTTTTGCTCTAACCTTGCTACTGGAACAAAATTTTCTTCATAGTCTAGTCATAAATTACCAACTTCGTACCAATGATATTATTTCATGTTGGTCTAAGTGATAGTTCCCAGGTTTTATTCTTCTCAATCTAATCTAGTTCCTCATTCATAGCATTCATCCTTTCTTTTCTTTGCTTGCTTCTGAAAAATTATTTGGTTCACACTTTGATAAAATTGCAATTTGATATTTATCTGTTGTTTCTGCAAGTTTCCCCCTCATTGAACTCTTGCATTTTTATCACCAACAATTTGAATAAGTATTTGTTTCTTCTAAAACTTCTATTGGAAATACTAAGGGGGGATGAATCAATATTCCTTTCAATTAGTATTATTATTAAACTTTTGGAGAATTAGTTAATATTCAATTATTATCAGTGTTAGTGTAATGATAGCAGCAAACAAAAGGAACACAAATGTACACAATTTTTAAGGTGGAAACCCCCTCCGAGACAAAAACCACCTAAACACTTTTCTAATAATTCTTTAAACTTCAAATCCAATTGAAAAGAAAGCTCCAAATTCCTAGAATCTAGAAAAGCATTCTTCTTTGGCTCCCACTGGATGGATGCTCCAATGCCTGAGATTCTTCAATATTCAAATGAAAAGATGCCCCAACATCTAATGAGCTACAACTCACCCTAGCACCACCCTACCACCCTGAAGTTTTCACAGGATTGAACCTATCAGTGACTTCATGCACCATCCTAGCACCACCCTACCACCCTATAGAAGAAGAAAAGAAGAATGGACTCTTGTACCAGGGAAAATGGTCCACTTTACAATGATGTAGAAGAAGAATACACACTAGACCATAACCCCAACTATGACACAACCACCTAATGATGATCCTAGACCTCCTGACACTGCCTCTTCAACTCTTGAACGATAGACACTGTACAATTTTTACAATGATGCTTTTACAATGACTCTGTACAATGATACTTTTACAATGAGTGTATGCAATGTTGCCCACTTGAAGACTTCATGTGGTGAACTTCTTGCAACTATTTGCACCTTTATTGATGCTCTTGTCATGCTACCCATTCTCACTCTTCAGAACATTATATTATGCATTGAGTCTTCTCTTGATGAATATATAATACCTACAAAAAGTCTTCAAGGAAATACCCATGACATGATAATAGCAAAACTTACCTCATCCTGCAAAGCATATGTCAGTGTTAAACAAAAACAACAAATTAAAATACAAAGAACCAAATGAAATTAAGAGATGAACATGCATATATAGAAGATACTTACCTAGAGCTTGCTGCATCATTTTGCTACACCTTTCTCACTGCTGCCCTAGAAAGTCAGGTCCTTTGCAGCCCTTGACAACACTTAATCTAGTTTTTTCTTCTTGCCTTCTAGGAGCACGATATTGAATTTGATGTATCTCTATGATTTCAGATCCCAAAAATGTGATCTTCGGTCCAGTAGTATTCCTCTGAGTCTTCTTTCCAATGCCACAAGTCTGACCCGATTGGGATTCTTTAAGGCAAAGTTATGCCCAATCTCTCATAATGACCTAATTATGGACTATTTCAATAGAGCGAATTTGTATGGCATTCCATGTGTCATTGTTTCCTCCTTCAGCTCTGAAATTGATACATAGAAAACTACATTTCATTCAATATCCGCCAATTTTTACAGAATTCCAATTCACTTCTCAAAGAGAGATTTATGATGATTTTCCCAAGGTCACCTCTTTGAGATGAAATTCAGGAACCTATAAAAACAATAACTTCCACAATTCATATCTCTGAAAATATAGCGAACCAAGATCTGAAATTCGGTCACGATGTTCATCATTATTTTGGTGAAAATGGATTTTAATTTTAGCATCTAAGACTTCACATAGATAAAGTTATAGTGAAAATTCCACTATCACTTATTTTGGAGGATATATGAGATTTCTTTTTATAGAGTTCAGAGGGGCCAAAATAAATGACCAAAATCAATGATAGATTATGTGCCACAACCCCATGGGGTTTTAGCCCACTAATTGGGTTTACTAACTTCAATCTTCAATAACTTACAAACTATGAGGAATTATGAGGAGAGCTATATACCGATAGAAATAGATTTTTGAGTAGAGTATTCCTATAATGGTTATGAGACAAGAAACCATGAATGGTGATGCCCAATGTGACATGGAATTTTAGGGTCATACTTGGTGTTGCTTGGGTTGACATCAATGACAACCTCAGGTCATCTTTAGATCAACGATCTCCCCCTTTGGCATTGATGGAAACACAAATACTCCCCCTACGATCAGGGAACCTCTTGCTACTATCTTCTCTCCCCCTTTGACATCAATGGTAAAGGGTAACTCCCCCTGAAACACAACCATCCTACGAACCTATACCCACTTCCACTCCCCATTTATTTTTTGAATAAGGAAAACCTAATGAGGACTTGGGAGAATCCCAAGCTTCTGGCGAAGATATTCAAATGCTTCATGAGGTAAAGTTTTAGTGAAGATATCAGCGATTTGTTCTTTTGTACCAACATATTCAAGTTTGATATTCTTTTTAGCGATGTGTGAGTTTGTTTCATCCAAAGGACTTGAGTACAACAATCTGTCGTTTCAATGTATTCTGCTTCTGTTGTAGATAACGAGATTGAGGTTTTGTTTTTTCTCGACCATGATACAAGACAACCACCTAGAAATAATGTTTCTCCACTAGTACTCTTACGATCATCAATGCTTCCTGCTCCATCTGCATTTGTAAAGGCTTGGATAATGAGATTGTTGCCCTTGGGATACCACAAGCCACATTTTGTTGTGCCCTTTAGATATCGAAGAATTATTTTTTACAGCAATAATATGTGATTCTTTTGGTGTTGCCTGGAATCTTTCTACTTATCCAACTTCTTGCATAAACATATAGAAGACTACTAATCATATATTTGTACAACCTCTAATCCACATCCTTAAATGAGTCATCTATGCTCAATTTGCAACTTGTTACCATCGGAGTAAGGACAGGTTTGTAATCTTCCATTTTGAATTTCTTGAGCATTTCCTTGATGTACTTGGCTTGACATATAAATATTCCTTTCTCTTGCTGAGATATTTGAAGCCCTAAGAGTATGTCAACTCACCAAGTAAATACATCTCGAACTCACTTTGAATCTTTTTAGAAAAGTTCTTTCTTAGTCGATCATCATTGCTACTAAAGATTATATCATCCACATATACCTCAAAGATTGCTAAATTATCTTTATCTATTTATACATAAAGATTGCTATTAGTAGTACCTTTCTTGAACCCTTGTTGACGTAGATGTCCATCAAGATGAGCATGCCATGCTGTGGGAGCCTACTTGAGACCATACAGATCCTTCTTTAACCTACAAACATAATCTTCTTTTTCTGATAGTAGAAAACCTTTAGGTTGTTCAATGTAAACTTCTTCTTCTAACTCGCTATTCATAAATGTTGACTTAACATCCATTTGGTAGACTTTTATTTTTCTTGAACATGCATAGGCAAGAAGAATCTAGATGGCTTCCTTTCTAACAACTAGTGAAAATGTTTCCTCAAAATAGATTCCTTCAACCTGTGCATATCCATTGCAGACTAATGTTTCCTTGTTCCTGGCAACCTATAATCCTTCAACTGTTTTTCTCCCCCTGAACCTTTAATGAAACTACCATCTCTTTCAAGCTACCTTCCTGTCAATTGTAGTCATGTGCCATATACTACTGAATAGACTCCTCCTGTACAAACATTAAGGAGTCAACAAACCAGATTGTTCAAAATAGTGAGTCACCTAATTGTCCATCTTGACTTGAATCATTATCTGAAGCAACTGCTAATTCCTCATGACCTTTTTCTTTTACAAATCCTAAAAGCGTAACTGCTAAAACCTTGTTATCTGCTTTTTCTTCTTGTACATGTTTCCTTTTCCAAAACTTATTCCTGCAATCTCAAGCCATGTACCCATATTTATGACACTTGAAGCATTCAATGTTGTCCATAGATGATTCTATCTAATATATACGACCGTGAGCACTATGGACATAGTTATGGCAATTGAAGCATTCAATATTTGGCCCATCTAGCATATATTATTTTCTAGAAAAATCATCGTGGAAGCTATCTCATGATCCTGCAAACTTGCTTCTATGGTTTTGCAGATAATGATTGTACCTGTTAAAATCTTCACAATCCCTAGCCATATGTCCATAGTTAGCACATAAAAAGAAATAACCATTAAATAAATGAACATACCTGGAAGATCTTTCATTCTTCTTTGGAGGTGGTGTTGTAGTTTGTTGTGGTCCTTTGTTCTTGATTGCTTTGGTCTTTTTCTTTGGAGTTTCAACATTCTTCTTTGGCTTTTCACTTTGATCAACTTCCTTCTTATATCATCGTACAAAGTTGTGGACCTTGTACCTTCATCAACTGGAGCTTTACCATCTTCAATTGCCTTCATTTTTTCTTCTTAATATGTCTTGTCTTGTAAGGTTTCTTTTTTTGATCCTCATCATGGGTTGCATCAAGTTATTCTTGATTTTGAGCAAGATCTTCTTGAAACCATCTTTTCAACATCTCCCTTCATTTGTTTGCCTCCTCAACCTATAGCTTGAGAAGAGTGGTCTTCTCTACTTCTTTGTTAAGAACCTGTATCTGTTCCATATGCTTTTGGTCAACAACAGATAGGTATCTATGATTAGATTCCTTCCTTTCAATTTCTTCTTCCTGCATCTATTGTGTGATCCTGATAATCTCTGCAAATGTTGTGTCGAGTTCTTGTTGCTTCTGTTGGACTTCTCTCTTGAGGTCTCATGTTGCTGTATTATTGATTTCTTCCAACACCCTTGAGTTGTTGCCATAGTTTTGGACAATGTTTCCCTTCTTCACTTCCTTACACAGTGAGACTACTTCGGCTTATAATGCTTCCCTTTCTCAGTTGCTTTCTTCCAACTTCTTTTGAAGCGACTCTTCAATACATTTTTGTTCTTCAACTTCAACTTTGAGACCTTGAACTTGTTCTTCAAGAGTATTGGAATGGATCTTCTCAACCTTTAGCTCTTTTATAAGCTTTATTGCCTCCTTACAAAAATATTCTATGGTCAACCCTTCTTCTTCGTTGTTTGATACCTCTTGTTTATTGTGCTTGGCCATAAACAGTACTCTCTCATTGGCTTCTTCTTCACTATCACTATCTTCGTTAGATGATGAGCTATATTTGACATTTAAGTCACTTGCATATATATTCTCAAGCTTTTCCCATACATCATTCCGTTTTAAAACCCAACACCTTATGATAAGTAGATTCAATAAGTCCATTGATAATAATATTCTTTGCTTTTGCATCATTTACCAAATTCTTCTTACCTTGTTCATCCACGGTTGGTGTAAATCCATTTTGAATAGTTTCCCATACTTCATAACCTTGTACCAAGAGATAGACCTCCATTCTTCCTTTTTAGAGTGCATAATTATTTTCATTGAACAGAGGTAGACCATTCTTGGTATGCTCCATGATTTCCTTCCAATTGTTAAAATGCTATTGAAGGAACCAAGCTCTGATACCAATTGTTGGAAATACTTGGGGGGGTGGGGGAGGGAGGTTGTTGTTGAATCAATATTCCTTTCAATTAGTATTATTATTAATCTTTCAGAGCATTAGTTAATCTTCAATTATTATCAGTGTTTATACAATGATAGCAGTAAACAAAAGGAACACAAATGCACAAAGTTTTTAAGGTGGAAACCCCCTCCTGGACAAAAACCACCTGAACTATTTTCTAATAATTCTTTAATCTTCAAATCCAATTGAAAAGAAATCTCCAACTTCCTAGAATCTAGAAAAGTATTATTCTCCAGCTCCCACTGGATAGACGCTCCAATGCCCGAGATTCTTCAGTAGTTAATTGAACAGATGCCCTAACACCCAATGAGCTACAACTCACCCTACCACCACCCTACCACCCTGAATTTTTCACAAGCTTAAACCTGTTGGTGACTTCATGCACCACCCTACCACCCTATAGAAGAATAAAAGAAGAACAGACTCCCGTACTAGAGAAAATGGTCCACTTTACAATGATATAGAATGATGTAGAAGAATAAGACACACTAGACCATAACCCCAACTATGACACAACCACCTAATGATGATCCTAGACCTCCTCACACTGCCTCTTCAACTCTTGGCAAATAGACACTTGTACAACTTTTACAATGAATCTGTACAATGATACTTTTACAATGACTGTATGCAGTGCTACCCACTTGAAGAATTCATGTGGTGAACTTCTTGTTGTTATGATGCACCTTGATTGCTGCTCTTGTCATGCTACCATTTCTCACTCTTAAGAACATTAGATTATGCATTGAGTCTTCTCTTGATGAATATATAAGACTTGCAAAAAGTATTCAAGGAAATACCCATGACATGATAATAGTAAAACTTACCTCATCCTGTAGAGCATATGTCAGTGCTAAAACAAACAAAAAAAACAAAAAAGAATACAAAGAACATAATGCAATCAAGAGATGAACATGCATATACAGAAGATACTTACTTGGAGCTTACCTCTTTTGCATCATTTTGTTGCACCTTGCTCTTTGCTGCCCTAGAAAGTCTGGTCCTTTGTGTTGAATCAATATTCCTTTCAATTAGTATTATTATTAATATTTCAGAGCATTAGTTAATCTTCAATTATTATCAGTGTTTATACAATGATAGAAGTAAACAAAAGGAACACAAATGCACAAAGTTTTTAAGGTGGAAACCCCCTACTGGACAAAAACCACCTGAACTATTTTCTAATAATTCTTTAATCTTCAAATCCAATTGAAAAGAAATCTCCAACTTCCTAGAATCTAGAAAAGTATTATTCTCCAGCTCCCACTGGATAGACGCTCCAATGCTCGAGATTCTTCAGTAGTTAATTGAACAGATGCCCTAACACCCAATGAGCTACAACTCACCCTACCACCCTGAATTTTTCACAAGCTTAAACCTGTTGGTGACTTCATGCACCACCCTACCACCCTATAGAAGAATAAAAGAAGAACAGACTCCCGTACTAGAGAAAATGGTCCACTTTACAATGATATAGAATGATGTAGAAGAATAAGACACACTAGACCATAACCCCAACTATGACACAACCACCTAATGATGATCCTAGACCTCCTCACACTGCCTCTTCAACTCTTGGCAAATAGACACTTGTACAACTTTTACAATGAATCTGTACAATGATACTTTTACAATGACTGTATGCAGTGCTACCCACTTGAAGAATTCATGTGGTGAACTTCTTGTTGTTATGATGCACCTTGATTGCTGCTCTTGTCATGCTACCATTTCTCACTCTTAAGAACATTAGATTATGCATTGAGTCTTCTCTTGATGAATATATAAGACTTGCAAAAAGTATTCAAGGAAATACCCATGACATCATAATAGTAAAACTTACCTCATCCTGTAGAGCATATGTCAGTGCTAAAACAAAACAAAAAAACAAAAAAGAATACAAAGAACATAATGAAATCAAGAGATGAACATGCATATACAGAAGATACTTACTTGGAGCTTACCTCTTTTGTATCATTTTGTTGCACCTTGCTCTTTGCTGCCCTAGAAAGTCTGGTCCTTTGCAACCCTTGACAACACTTGATCTAGTTTTTTTTTCTTGTCTTCTAGGAGCACAATATTGAATTTGATGTATCTCTATGATTTTAGATCCCCAATATGTGATATTTGGTCCTATAGTAGCCCTCTGAGTCTTCTTTCCAATGCCACAGGTCTGACTCAATTTTGATTCTTCAAGGCAAAGTTATGCCCTATATCTCACAATGACCTAATTATGGACTAATTCAGTACAGCAAACTTGTACGGCATGCCATGTGTCACTGTTTCCCCCTTCAGCTCTGAAATCAATACACATAACACTATAGTCCGTGCACCATCTGCCACATTTTATAGAATTCCAATCCACTTCTCAAATAGAGATTTATGACGATTTTCCCAAAGGTCAACTCTTTTAGATGAAATTTGGGAACCTGCAAAAACCCTAACTTCCACAAATCATATCTTGGAAAATATAGCGAACCAAGATCAGAAATTTAGTCACGAAATTCATCAGGATTTCGGCTCAAATGGGTTCTAGTTTCTGCATCTAACACATCGCATAAATAAAGTTATAGAAAAAATTCCATGATCACTTATTTTGGAGGATATATGAGATTAGTTTTTATTGAGTTGAGAGGTGCTTCTATAGACAATGTTGGAGGGATTTTAGGAGCTTAAAAAATTATTAATTATTGACTATTCAATGACAAAAATAAATTATACATGCCATACCACAACCCTATGGGGTTTTAGCCCACTAATTAGGGTTACTAATTTCAATCTTGAATAACTTACAAATTGTGAGGAATTACGAGGAGAGCTATATACCAATAGAAAGATATTTTTGAGTAGCGTATTCTTATAATGGTTATGAGATGAGAAACCATGAATGATGATGCCCAATGTGCCATGGAATTTCAGGGTCATCCTTGGTGCTGCTTGGGTTGACATCAATGACAACCTCAAATCATCTTTAGATCAACACCTTCAACCTACTCTCCTTCTTCTTCACTGTCATACTGATCTAGAGGATTGATAAAACTTGTATTCTTGTTCTTATTAGACAACTCGTCATCAAACTTTGCATCTATACAATCCAAAACATTATGTAGTATTTTATTATAACACCTATATCCCTGAATTTTTGTTGAATATCCCAAAATTATTCCTTCATTTGATCTTGATTCAAACTTTCCCAAATTTTCATCATTGTTTTTTATATAACATTTTCTACCAAATACCTTAACATTCTTGATTGATGTTGGTTTATCGTACCACAATTCATAATATGTCTTATCACAATTTGGTCTGAGATGTTCCTTATTCATAATGTGAATAGTTGGGTGAACCACTTATGACCAATAGGTTTGAGGAATGTTTCTCTCTTGCATCATGGCTCTAGCCATTTGTTTTACAAATTCATTTTTCCTCTTTGCAACTCCATTTTGTTGAGTTTCTACAATAGTACACTGTCGTTTTATAGAAATTTCATCATAGAAGTTTGCAGACTCATCTGAAGTAGATTCACCTCCTCTATCTGATCTTATACAATTTGTCTTACATCTTGTTTTATTGTCTACTAATGCCTTTAAGATTGTTGGACACCTAATCCTAAATGGGTTAGTGTGGAAGCTAAATAGACTAAGTAGTCCAAGAGACCTTGAGATGTGAATCCCAACGGTCACATAATGTACTATAAATGTATATCATTTGTCAATAACAATTGTATTGCATGTTTTATCTTTCATATCTTTCTTGTTGTCCATGTGTGTTTAACATGGTATCAGAGCACGCGTATTCCTGCCTTGCATAATTATTTTTGAGCCATTTGTTTTATGGCCCTTATGTGTATGTGCACATCATTTCATGAATATTTTCTCATGAATATTTCTTCAGCACAATTTTAGCTGCAACATAATTATACTGTTGCTGGTGTCTGTTGTCCATAAAATTTGTTGCCCCTCTGTCTGACTATTCAGTCTCTGACTGTCATAAACGTTTAAAAAAAAAAGGCGTTTTTTGCACCTGCACCTCCATTGATTATTCTGTGCTTAGATCTGAAATAATGATGTAGACAACAGTGGTACAATTGATTACGGAGAATTCATTGCTGCAACTTTTCATTTGAACAAATTGGAGCGTGAGAAGCATTTATTTGCTGCATTTTCATACTTTGACAAGGATGGAAGTGGTCAAATTACGGTTGATGAGCTCCAGCAAGCATGCTTAGAGCATAATCTAACTAATGTTAGTATTGATGAGATTATTTGTGAAGTAGATCAAAACAATGATGGGAGTATAGATTACAATGAATTTGTCGCTATGATGCTGAAGGGAAATGGAGCCGTTGGTAGAAGGACAATGTGGAATAGCCTGAACTTCAGTATGAAGGATGCTTTACCAATTGGTTAATGCTCTAGTATTGACAATATTTTTATGTGCAACTTTATTTTTCCAAGGGAATCGTGAAGAAAGTGTTTTTCTTTGTCCTTTAATTCATTAGATAAAAAACGGTTGTAAAATCGGGTTCATAATTTGATAAGGATGCATTTGAAAGTTATCTCTGTTCTTCACACGATGTACAGGCTTAGATGATATGTTATGGCTTAGATGATATCTTATATATTTGTAGAGTGACTACTCGAACATGGTCTGCCTAAAGACATTTTGTCAAACTTTGCGAGCCATTTCGTGAACAAGGCTCATGGGCTTCGACGGAAGATGAAAAGCCATCGGGCCTCCTGTGTTGTGAGGAGATGAAGAGAGTTTCTGTGTTGACTGTGTTCTAGAGTGACTCGGTGGTCTGTCCCGCGTATTGCTGTGCCTGATGGAGAGACTGTTTATGTCCACGTTGCTTATATCCTGTGCCATCGCCATGCTATTTACTCTCATTTCATCACCATGCGTGTTGTTGATTGCCTTTATACACACATTGCTCCTCTCATGATTTATAACTGCGTCGTTTATCTTTGGTGAAGGATTTTCTGTTGAACACGGCTATTATTTCTGTCATTATCTATGATTACCATTTTATAGCTTATTTTCTCTAAAAAAAAAAAAAAAATCAGTACTCTGAAGAAGCACTGCACAATTATTTTTTCATCCTCATCAGAACTCGCTATTGAAGCAGCAGCAGCAGCACCATAACGACACATTCTATGGCCCTAACAGAGGTTTTCCGTTCGTATCTTTTCAGCTTAGCGTTAGTTGTAAAGATTGATTAATAAAAGATTCGCAATTATTCTACTGCCTAAGGGGATTTAAAGGCTTCCTTGCTCAGGAATTTCGCCATTTTTATCACAATACAATCGATGATTATGATGCTGACGATGAAGATGATGATTATTGGCCCTTTTTGATATCTCATTTCAGCGATTTTTTTGTAATAAGCGGATACACATGGTCTTGGTCTTTGGCATGCACATTCTTTTGTTATATTGCATTCGTTCCTTGTGACTATATGTCGGTTTTGGGTTCTGTTAGCAGCTGCAAATTCGTGAGGCATTCCTTCTAAATTCACCTTCTTTGTATTGTTGCCAGCAGAAATCTTGATGTATCTTGGACACACATTTATTTTGTGGCTATAATAATCTTTTGAATTATTGTTGATTTGAGGACAGATTGGTGAAGGTTTTGTGGCTATAATAATCTTGTGTATTGATGCCAAGAAAAGCACGGGTTTCTAAAGAACAGAAATGTCATATATATTGGTACAGTAAGCAAGGTTTCACATTTGCATTTCCTTGTCACTGTGTTCTTATAGCAGTACACTATAACTCTGTCAATGGAACAATCACTTCACCTTTGATACAGTGTTTTAGCATTCAAGTGCAGTGATATCAGATACTCATATATTGTACTGATCATTATCAAATACACAATTTCAGGGATATCAACATAGCATCAAATTTAAGGTCTTCAATAGTAATGTAGCTTCATCATCTTATTTTTTATATGGATTGTAATTGGTGCTTGTTGGTTGCACACTGATCATTTGTTGCACATTTATAAAGGATATTGCTAGTGGGTGTTACTTT
>APFE031404020.1:0-10206 GCA_000404065.3 Pinus taeda | reverse complement strand
GTTAGAACAATTTGCAAAATGACCTATGTGAAGGCAAACATAGTTGTACTAAATCGATAACATAGACATCTCAAGGGTGTGGAAACTTGGTTCCATCATCCCCCCATACTGCCTTGGGTGATACTTAAGTTCACGCTCTGCGGGCTAATGCCAAAAGGGCTAGTAGTGTAGGGAGTTTTTTGGCTAAATAACTCCAAATATGGTTTAACCCCCCATAAGCCAACAAATGTTTTCGTTTTCTGGACCAGAATCTTCATAAAGATGTCTGATGTCATGTCATTATAATCCAACTAAGAAATAAATTGAAGGTTGGTTGGACAAAAGAATTCATGAGTTCGCGACACAAGAGAACAGGAACCCATGATTGTCAAAAGAAGAGTGGTTAGACTACTACCTGTACACGGAGATCCATGAAATCTTCTTCATGTCCTTCCCTACTAAGTTATACGAGTGGCTCGTGAAGCTAGCAGATAGCCAATGAAGGTGGAAGCTTAATGGTCCTATTGTGTGGACCCCAAATTCAGTGCAAAGGTTGGAAGAATTGGAAGATAAGATCACATGCGTCGTTGATCATTGGCTCGATCATATTATAGGAGGATTCATTACTGAGTTTGCAATTGACACCTCAGTTGGTTGCAGCGAGGTAGAGTGACGCTTTCTCAAAGAACCACAAGGTAAGTACGTAAAGTCTTTGAATACTTGGATTAAAATGCCATTGTGCAAAAAGAGGGTTATGCAGTTACCTTGATGTTCGGGGCTACACAAAGTGGAAAAGCTTATAGGAATGAAGGAAATAAGGGACCAGAAACTAGCCCCTTGATTTCACCTTTGCGAGGGGATGACGAAGAGCTCGCGAAGGTCTCACCACAAAGTGTGATCCACCTGATAAGACAAAGAATTCACGAATACCACCTCCACCCACACTTCCACCAGCTTCACCACCATCACCTCCATCCCCGTACCCACTTCACCACCACCATGATTCAATATGGCAAGCACAGTTAAGTTTCTTGTGTTCAAAGGTTTGGGAAATAAGGATTCAGACCAATTTTGGTTCGTGGTAAGGGTTGTATGGGAAGCGCAAGGAGTTAAAGATGACAATGTAAAGAAAGAGACACTAGTTAGCACCCTACAAGACTGCGCACTGACCTAGTATATTAAGCACTCCAATGACAATCAAAATTCAGGAATCGCAGATATCTAAGCAGCGCTAAATAGAGAATTTAGCAAGCCAAAGTCTGAAGCTCAGTCGATCATTAGATTCAAAGAGATGACAATGCTACCAGGAAAGACTCCTTAGGAGTTAGATCAGAGGCTAAAATGTATGATTTGTGAAGCTAATATGAATCTGACGAATGGATAACATCGTGAGTGGTTTGTAGCTTCGCTAATGCCACATTTAAGGAATGTGTTATCACAGCAGAAGATAACGACTCAAGCAGAGGCCTAAGAGTTTGCTATCAGGCTACATGAGACCCTGATGCACAATCCTAACCTAGGAGTTCAGTAGATCCATGCACGGCTAAAGAATATATGCCTTGAGATGCAGAGTCTGAAACAGGACACAACATCTCGACCAGAAGTGTGTGAATAGGTATGGTGCATAAAATGGAAGGGTCAAGGTCATGACAAGGACCACTTCCCAGTTTTCACAAATTACCTCGCAGGAGGACCAATGCCCTTAAGGTTAGAAGCGCAAGTGGGACCTAGCGTGGTGCCTGCTTTGTGGTGTGTGATTTGTCAAATAGTAGGAAAACATGCCACATACAATTGTCACTTGTTACAGAAATATACACAAAATTTGCAATAATTATTCTGTAACTTCTATAGGTTGGGGGGAAATGACAAGCACACTTATAGAAGTTATGAGTAGATGATGGATAGAACTCCCACTTACCAAGTTTAGGCTGAAACGGGACCCCTTGACCAAAATGCAGTAATGGTGCGAACAAGATTTCAGGTGCAGGGATGAGGTCGAGGCGTTGAAGGACTTGGAAGAGGTCGCGGATAGTTGATATGCTACAATTGCGGAAGGCATGACATTATTCCCATGATTGCATGAATTGAATGCACTGGTCATGTTTGTATTGCACCTTGTTGATCATGATACAGAAGATTGTCCTACGCTAATAGATAGGATACATGATAAAGGAGCGCTGCCACCTCCCCCGACTCAGAACTTGCATATGATGAGTTATGAGTCGTGAGAAGAATATTCGAATGTGAACATTGTTCTCTGAAGTGGAATCGCGATGGGAGATGACAAAGGCAAACAACTAGAAGATAGTACTTGGGTTTGCAAGGCTCTGACAAAAGAAGCAGAGTTTGATTCTGAGTGCAATCAGGAAACCTTCATGGAAGCTAAGAAGAGCTTCATTGATGCCTCCACTTCAGGAAGAAAAGATAACTAGAGTTGGAAGTGGACCCATCTATGCTCACAACGTTCCTAGAAACCTGTATGAAGTTACTACACAACAGTAAGGCTGTGAAAGGATTATAGGAGCTCATCAACAGATGCGTTGGGACTGCACCAGGAGAACCACGTGTAGTTCAGAGGATAAGAAAGCATAAGACAAGAATGGGATGAGAGATAAGACTAACCGCACAGATCAAAGAATATGAGATGGACCAAGTTATTCTGGATTTGGGATCAGATGCAAATGTTCTTCCGAAGTAGACATGGTAGCAAATGGGGCAACTTACGCCACAGTGGTCTCCAATTTAGCTAAGGATGGTGAACCAACATAAAATAATACCCATGGGGCGATTGCAGAGAATAATTGTGGATATTGAGGGAGTGAGCATGATGGCTGATTTCGAAGTGATAGAGATTGTTGATGATAGCAATCCTTACCCCATGCTCTTAGGAATTGACTGCGCCACTAACATGAATGGGGTCATTAATCTGAAGAAGCGTAGAATGACTTTTTGAAAATAAGTCACTACGCATAATTATACCCTTGGACCCTACTTAAGGATCACGTTATACAGAGCCAGTGTGTGACTATGAAAGTGATGATGATTTGGACTGCATCTATAAGATAACAGTGTGAGACCAGGACTACGTAAATCCCACCGCAGATGGGCAGATTGCATGGGAGCACGAAAGCTCCTGTACTTCAGATTCTGATGAGGAGATGGAGAGATGGCAGGATCAGTTACATAAGGTAACTACAATGAATTATAATATGATGACAAGGTCACTACGCTGCGCATCAACACAAGTAAGAGATATGCCTACTTATGATGGTTTAAGTGAGGTAGATACCTTCTTGGATAAATCTGAAAGAGAAGTGCCGAAAAAGCAACAATTCCAAGCCTTGGATTGGGTACTGCGCACTATGCCCGCAAGATGGTGGGGTACGCACAAAGGGAGATTTGGTGACTAGCGAAAATGTAGGAGAATGATGTGCACACAATTTGGGAAGCCTAGGGTCTGACTGACAGATAAGTAGAATGGGCACAATGATCCACACGTACATCTGGCCAGGAGGATGTAGGCCTATGGAAAAGAGCCCCAACCTATGTAGATGTATAGGTACTCCACACTGAAGGACCTGGTCAATAAGCATGTGTTGGGGAGACAAAGGTGCAAATGTCTCTGAATGTTGGGAAGACATTATATAGGAGGAGCTATCGCACAAAAGATTCTACATGCAGAGGTGCTCAATAAGGTGTGCAATGCACTGAACAAGGTATGTAATGCACAGCGAAGTGATTGGGACTTGTGTGTACCTGCAATATTATGGGCTCATAGGACAACATGTAAGAAACTGATGGGACAGACACCGTTAGGCTTGTTTATGGAGTGGAAGTCGTAATGCCTATGGAATACATCGTACCTATTCTGTGCATAGTAGTTCTCATAGGTATGACAAATCGTGGAGCCTTAGACGAGAGGTTCGCGTAGATGGAGGAGCTTGAGGAAGAATGATTTTTGGCTGGATTTCATCAGCAGGTCCAAAAGAAGCGTGAAAAGGCTTAGCAGGATCAACATATTAAGTCGTGCACCTTCAAGGTGAATGATTTGGTGTTGTTGTATGATAGTAAGTTCGATAAATTCCCAGGGAAGCTTAGAATTCGTTGGCTGGGACCTTATGTTATTAAGTAGATCACAGATGGTGGCACGGTGCAATTGGTAAAGTTTAATGGAGATCTCTTCCCAGGAAAAGTCAATGGACGTCATTTGAAGCCATACATAGGGGGATCGACCATCTGACTAGCTGATAGAAGCATAGTATTAGTGCTCCAGGCAGCTAAAAGGAGGTGCAGGACTATAAACTACTCTGCTCGGGAGCTACATGATGTCAGGACTACGCGCAATAGCGAAGTGTCATAGTGTCTACGACAACATGAGGGTAGCTGCGCTATGACATGGGTCGGCTAGGAAGTGACCGTTATAGTCACTATTGACGATGTGATGCTTGGTTTGAGACCAAATGGAGCGCGCGGGAGGCATTTAAGCCAAACTTTATGGGCAAGATTCTTGAAAATCTGCTACCAATCGAGCATTAATGTACTGAATGTGGGGGGAATAGTCAAATTCAATTTCAAAATGTGCTATAAATTACAAAGGGTTGTCTAGCAACAACACTTGGGAAATTTGAGAACTGAGTTGTTGCGCACTTAGACATTCATGAACCCAGACTTGTTCGATCTTTTGAAGGTGAATTCATTTCTTGAGCAATTACTCGAGACGTTGAGAGAATTGTAGAATCACACTATGGAAACATGT
This sequence comes from Pinus taeda, assembly GCA_000404065.3. NCBI lineage: Eukaryota > Viridiplantae > Streptophyta > Pinopsida > Pinales > Pinaceae > Pinus > Pinus taeda. Next base: position 5,471 of record APFE031404020.1, on the reverse strand, counting down.
GAAGAAGCCATGGATACTGGAGTAATGATTGTCGAGGAAGCCACAGAGGCCATTGCCGAAAAGGAATCCCCAGACAGAGTTGGGATAGTTGTAGAAATTCGTAAATCGCCATGCACACTGGGACCCAAAGAAATATAAGCAAGCCATGGTACTGGTGCACGTATCACCTAGAATTTGGTTGAGGACTAGGCTCACCATGGAAGAAAAGGGGAAGGCTATCAATTTGGAGGCTGATTAGGAGGAAGAATTTGATGAAATCTTGGTAGAGGAGGAGCATGCAGAAATGGAGGTTGAAACTCAGGGTGCGAACCCTCTTACTAGGCTGCCTGCATATGTTCCTCTGCAGAAGGGTAAATCAAAGGTGCACAAAGATAGAGATGAGAGCAAGAGCTCTCTACAGACTCCCCTACTCCCTGACGATGTTATCTTTCAAGGACCACCCTTGGCATGGGTTTCCATTCTAAAATTTGGAGATTGGGACCTCACGGACCATGACAAGTTCCCACATCTTACGACTGCATAGCTAATGTGCCAGAAGATAGACACATTAGCTACAATAATAGAGTTGGAGCTGCGCAAATGGCTGAGAGGAGTTGAGAAAGCAGGGTTGCTAAACCTGCTCTGGGTATAGCATTACTATTGTGCCCCACTAACCATTTTTGTCATCAGGAAACTACTTTTCCTGGTACATGATGGGTGCTTATGGCTAGAGGAGCCCATCCCCATCACAGACCATTTGATTCACAACATTACCTGGCTCCCTTGTAAAGGGGAGGACCCAACAAACATGTTGGAGGGTAAGAGTGATGATTTGGCCATTGTGGAGGCCATGAAGAGGAAGTCTAAGCTAGAGAAGAAGAAGAGAGGGTACGCCATTTCCAGCATCAACAACCCTATGGTTAAAGTCATAATGCATATATTGGCAGGGAAGGTTATGTGAAAGTGTCGTGCAGATGAGGTACCTGCACCTGTGTTTGCACTAGCAGCGCAATGTGCATAAGGGATCCATTTCAATTGGGAAAACTATTTATCTAGAGAGTTCCTTGAGAACTGCCGTGAGGCACAGGAGTAAGGAAAAAATTTTCACTATGTGTGGCTTCTGTTGTCAATAGTACCGATGGCCTGGGAATTAGCCGAAGATAGCTAGTTCCCAATGATCGCGCAGGACCTTCTAGAAGTAGCAAAGTATGCTTTGCTATGGGAAACTAGGGATGCACAAAGGATAAGGGACACTAAAATATTATGGGTGTTCATGGAGATGAGCATCAGAATGGGGATTAATCGAAAGCCATGGTTATCACCCACTATCTAAAATAGTCTACAGAGCTTCACAAAGTTCAAGGTAAGTTTCCATAATGTGTACATCAGGGTGTGGAAGGACCCCACGAAGACGTGGCATGGATTACCCTATTTGGTGACTTATGATGTCATCTTTGCAGTCCTTGTGTAGGAATTTACAAGGTAAGTTCCTCAGACAGAACACCAAAGGACACAACTCACAAACAGATCTCAGATCAATACACCAGTATGGTTGACGTGGTTAAAACCCTGAAAGAGGGAAATAGTCCATGACCTAAGCTAACATGGCCACTTCAGGCAATTTATTAATAAAAGAATGAAAATTTACATAAGCTTCTCTCATGAACGGTTACCCCACAAATGACCGTCCATGCTCTTTAAATAGAGGTCATGGACCAATCAGGCGTTAAGCCATGGATCAAGTGCCAGTAATACCGAGGAGAGAATGAACCATTGGATCACTACAAATCGTGACCGTCGGATTGTATGTTACAAAAGTACATAGTAAAGAAACAAACTTTACCTAACTCTACACTAGACCAAGTTATACTTAACTATTTCCTACGTATCAGAATATCCTAACATCCCCCTTAAGAAAAACTTGGGATAGGATTGAAGGATATACAAATATGACACAATAGGAGAAGGAAGGAGGCATTAGAGCCTACCCCCCTAGTGATAACTTCCTGAAATCCTACCATAAATCAAAGTTTAGTAAACTTCGTCTCTATGAGAGCCTTTGTAAAGATGTCTGCAACTTGATCATCTATTTAACAATATTGCACTTCGAGAACATGGTCATGAATGAGCTTTCTAATGAAGTGCATGTGCAGTTCAATGTGTTTGCCACACTGATGTTGGACTGGATCTTTACATAGTTGAATGGCACATTGATTATCACATCAAAGTGTAGTTGGATGCTGCTGCTGAAAGCCAAACTCTGACAAGATCTGACGAAGCCACAGGGATTCCTTACTAGCGTCTATGACACCAAGATACTTTTCTTTTGCTGAAGAAAGACAAATGGCACTTTGTTTCTTGCAAGCCCATGTAATAGGTCCTGAACCAAGTGTGAACACATAACCTACAGTAGCCTTTCGATCATCAGGGTCACAAGCACAATGAGGATTAGTGAAACCAACCAATAGAGGAGATGCTTCTGCACTGTAATGAATCCCAAGCTGAACTGTACCTCGAACATAATGAATTGTTCTTTTAGTTTCTTTCCAATGAATTTTGTGTGGGATTTTCATAAACCGAGCAATAAGGCCAACAACAAAGGAAAGGTTAGGATGAGTATGGGTTAGATACAAAAGTTTTCCTACAAGTTGATGGTATAAGGTAACATCAACTTCAGGGGAAGTACAAGTGACTGAAATTTTGGCTCCAGGCTGAAAGGGAGAAGGAGTTGGCTTACAGTCTTCCATGTGAAAATGGCACAAAAGATCACATGCATACCTGGACTGGGAAAGGGAAATACCTTCCTTGGATTGTAAGACTTGAAGAGAAAGAAAATAATGCAAGTGTCCTAAGTTTGTCATTTCAAAATTCTTTTTAAGGCTGCACTTCACATGGTTAATAAGGTTGGGATCACTTCCAGTAAGGATAATATCATCAACATAAAGAACAAAAATGATAAGAGACTTGGCCACTTTCTTGGTTTAGACAATATTGTCAGAATGACACCTAGAAAATCCAGTTTCTAAAATAAAGCTATCCATTTTGACATACCAAGCCCAAGGGGCTTGCGTGGGACCATAAAGGGATTTCTTAAGCCAACATACAAGGCTAGAGTCTATTTGTATAAACCCAGTAGGTTGTTCCATATAGATTTCCTCATGCAAGAAGGCAGATTTAACATCCATACAATGGACTTCCCATTTGAAAGAGGCAGCAAGGGAAAGAACAAGGCAGATAGAGTTCATTTTGGCAACAAGGGAGAAGGTTTCAATATATTCAATGCCTTCAACTTGTGAAAAACCCTTAGCAATAAGATGAGCTTTATGTTTATCAACTTTTCCATCTGGTCCATACTTGGTTCTGTAAACCCATTTGCATCTAACAAGTTTTTGTCCCTTTGGAAGGGGAACAAGATCCCATGTAAAATTTTCCAATAATGAACGATATTCTGCATTCATAGCTGCGTCCCAATTTGGATGGCCTGAAGCTTCTGCAAAGGTGTCAGGATCATAATTAGCTGAAGCTTGAGCTAGTAAAGAAGAGGCTCTATCAGAATCCTGGTGAAAGTAAGACAAATGAATTGGGAGCAGAAGGAGGATAGTAATGAGGGTTAGCACATAGGGTTAGGGTTTCTATAGGGTTGGCCTTAGGTAGACATGAGCCCTAGATAGGGTGCAGGGATAGCTTGCAACCACTTGCACCAGATCAAGACAAGGGAGAGTCACAGGATGCTTGAAGGAAGGTGGACAGAACAGAGGAGGGGCTGACAAAGAAATGACAGAATTGGGTGGGGGGGGTAGAGATCCTATTATAGACATATTTGGGCATTGCAACCCCAATCTCATATGTCCATAAACCAAGGGCTTCTAAGCCCCTAAAAGTGTTGTTTCATACCCTAAAGGAACAAGGTCAACTGATTACATCATCTCCAAAGACGTTCTCCTTTGAAAACTCTCCAAACTGTCAAAAATGGACATATTCTATGACGTTGCTGTGATCTGGAAGGTGCGATGCACTCACCCTCTATATGAAAAATTGTGACGCATACTGAAAAGCCCCTTTGTAGGGTGCGATGAGCGAGAGTAGACAATGGAAGAGAAGAGGCACTTGCTAGGTGGGAAAACCCAAAGTATTATGTCTTCTAGAACTGCCCCATTTGACACTTGCCTCTCTAAATTTCACCAGGCATCAGTAAGAGATCATGAAGATATCCAAGTGGAACCAAGAAAAATATCAGAGAAAATGACCCACTAATCAAAATCCCAGAGAAGCGACTCACCCACCTGCAAATATCTATATATGGATCCCTCATCCTAGAGATCCAGAGGCTGGAATTTTGTATTTTGTAAGGAAGTGCTGTTGGTTTCTCTGTGAAAGATTTTATTGTTAGGTGATCTAAGCTTTCATGAGGTGAAGAGCACTTTCATGCTGGGAGGATAGCGCTGGATCAAACCGCTTGGTTGTAATCCTCTCTTCTACTACTTCTATCAATAAAGCTATTTGAGTTTTCCTCCATATTCTTGTATATTTATGAATCTTGTATTGATGTATGCATTTGTATGGTTAGCATACATCTGATCCTATATTGGTTATGGTTATAGATCTCTATGCTTTGATGATATTATGTTGCTTTGACTCTACAGGTGTTCTTTGAAGCGGGACAAGTGAGGAAAGAGTGGCAAAGCTCTGTCAAAGGGGAGAGGAAACAAGAAAGGAGCCAAGCGAAAGACTGAGGTTGGTACTCTCTGATTCTCTCTCATCTATCTCTCATAAAGGAAAACAAAAGTAACTTTAGTTTGTTTGTATCTAAGATAGCTACCCATCTTAGTGGGACTAGCAGCTTCAAATGGACACTAGTTTTCCCTATAACAAAATGGTGACTCTGCTGGGGAGCGAATAGCTTATTTTCTTATTTCTATTTGTTTTCTTTATAAACTATAGACAAAGCCTGATGTTAAGCTAGCTAGCCTTCGAATTGCTTTTTCTATGCAACTGCAAAGTAGATCAATGCTACTTTAGTTAATCTCTGGGTTAGTTTATGAATTGAACATCTGACTTGCAAACATCCTAAGTGCCCTGGTGGTAGCTAAAGTAACCTCATTAGATCAGCCCTTTTACTTTGTGTTTACTATCTATCATCAGCTGTTACACTAAAATTTGTCACCATGACTATTTGCAGTTAGTATGGCTCCATTCACTGTCATACTATCCTCCTTGGCAAGTCTCATACCTCTGCTCTCCATATCAAACTTCAAGAAAGAGAGAAAGTCATTAAAAATATATTTATCTCTGGGTACGCAGTTTCTCTCAACCTTACCTGCGTGTACGCAACCCAAGTTCATAATACCTGCGTACTAGTACGCTCTGTATGTAAAGGTCTGGGTGCGTACTCCTATAAAGGTCAAAAGGCGCATGTTTCATCTTAAAAAAGTTACTTGTGGTCATTTCTAGAGCATTCTAGAAGCTTGTTTGACATGTATTGAGCGCCTCCA
>APFE031404016.1:0-41745 GCA_000404065.3 Pinus taeda | reverse complement strand
AACCCAAACTTATAATATTATATAAATGAACTATTATTATTTTATGATTGTTTATTTTTAATATTATTATCAGCTAATTCATTATATCATGATAACGACAAGTTTTATTGATTAAGTCAACCCTAACTTATAGTATTATATAAATAAGTCTTCATTAGATTATACTTTAAATTGATAAATTATTGACAATTTCGATATTAAATAATTAATTATTACATAACAGTTAGTTTCTAACTAAATATTAGTTAATAATCCTAAATAATGTTTTAATTTTATTTCACCAACGACTAATTTTGAATGGCTAACACTAGACAATGATGCATCCATGCTATTTATTCTCTCAAATCTTTTGATTTCTCACCTTGTCCCGAGGATGAACTACATTAGTTGGTTCGAAACGTCGACCCAATCCTTACAATTAAAAGTCAATACCAAAATTCGAAGGATTTGGAGGGGTGAAGGATGCGAAAATCGGAGGGGTGAAGGACACCCCGAAGGGGTGGAGGATGAGAGGCATGAAGGACACCCCGAAGGGGTGGAGGATGTAATTAATCCAAAAAATCGTCTTCTACATTATGGATCACAAAAATCTTAAATCTAACATAATTAATTTTATACAAAAATAATTATTATATAAAAATAAATATTAGTAAAGCCAGGTAAAACATGAAAATTCAAGTTTAAAATCTAAGATATATCAATCATAAAGCCATTATTATTGTCCAAACAAACAATGTATTACAAATATTCTTATCTTTATAATAAAAAACATTGTATATAAAAATGGTTGAAATTTTAATTGCAAAATATATATTACGATAAGAACTTCTCTCAATTTAAGTTATCAAAACTATCTTAATCCTAACTTTTAAGGTATCATAGTCCTAAAACTGTTTGTATTAAATACTATTGTAATATAAAAAAATAAATTTTAAAATTTAATAAAACAACTCGATATTAATAATAAAATCAGTGATCATATACTATAATAAATAGTATTATTATATAAACTTATATAGAATATTTTTTATAAATTAATCAATTAAAAAATAAATTATACTTGTCAAAAAAATTTAAATTATGTAAAACTTTACTCTATACATTTTATATAGAGATATGGGATGTAGAATAGATTGTGATGGGATTCATTCTTAGAAAGTGTTGGTGTGGCCTAGGTTGGGTGCCATCTCTGGGTGATTTTCACTGCTTAGATGCTTTATTGTTAGAAAGTGCTAGTGTGTTCCAAACTAGGCGTCATCCCTAGGTAATTTTCACGACTTAGATGCCTTGTAGCCATCTCTCTATGACATAGACAACTTAGCAAACAAATACATATAATAACCCAATTTATTTAACTATATATGATTTAGAAGAGCGTTAAGCTTCTTTAAAAAAAAAATACTGTATTAAAATTTATTTTTATATTAGATTATCAAGTAGAGTAGTTAAACATGGAAGGGAAGTGCATCTGCCATCAATATATTAGTAATAGTTAAATTCATAGAAAAATCATCCACATGCAATAACATGATACACGAACATCATTGATAATATTTTATTGATACAACAATAGTGTCCTAAGAGCAGAAGAAGTGACACAGAAACATGGGAAGATGAGATGGAAAAAAATAAAAATCATAACGATGTTGGGTTATGGGTAGACACAAGGAACGTAGTGTTATGGACAACATCCAATATATAATAGTTTATAGACCCATTAATGTGGTTGGGCAATATATGTCCACTATTAGGTTTATACAAGTATAAATCTAACGGTGGACATACACTGCCCCACTGCATTAATGGGCATATTGGGAAATAAGCATCGCCATTATGGAGAAGGGATTTTTAATTGAATGAATAAGTAGCACATGATTTCGCACACAATTGAGGGACAAGAGTAGTAGATTGTATGTGGAATTTTATTAACGAATGATACTTGGTGGGAAGAACAATACTAGGTTAGTGGGGAAGTAAGGATTGTCATTTCTCCTAGGTGGGGACGCACTTTCAATGTGAGTCACAAAACAACGTAGTAGATTGTATGTGGAATTTTATTAACGAATGATACTTGGTGGGAAGAACAATACTAGGTTAGTGGGGAAGTAAGGATTGTCATTTCTCCTAGGTGGGGACGCACTTTCAATGTGAGTCACAAAACAACCTCTGCTCATCAAATGAAAATTCATTTTTATTCCTTTGCTGAAAATGAGTGTATTTTTTACTCTGAATTTTTTAAATGTGCTCTCTTTTATTTGAAATGAGTGATGAGCACCCATCAAAATAAAATTAGAATTTCATTTAAGTTGATCACAAATTTGCTTAGCCTCTTTCATTCATGTGTATTTTTTCCCCTAAATTTTGTTGCTAAATTTTAAATGCTATTTTTCAAGGGGGAAATTACTGAAGTCAACGACAAAACAAAATGGAATTTCATTTTACTTCCACCATTCTATCTAAAATTTATTGTGATTATCTATAATTTTATTCTATACACTATTAATAAAAATTTATATGGAAAATCAATATAAATTATAAATAATATTGATAATAATTGTATAATAAATTGAATAATATTGTATAGTCATTTTACTTGCAATTAATACTTATAATTGAAATTGTACAACTGAAAACAGATTATAATTATAAAATATATTACCACTATCAATTTTTGTTAAGTAATATCAACAATTTCAAAGAGCCTTGCTAACTAAGCATATGTGACATAGTAGGGGTAACACTCATCTACTCATTCTATTGTGGAAAATTGATGGTGGAATTTTCATATTAAAAGTTTTATTATAATTTTAGAAAATTAAGTAATTTAATTTATTAATAAAGTTTAAAAAATTTATTAAAAATGATTAGAATTTCAAATCTATGTACATAAAATATAATTTAATAATTAGTGTTTAATGAAAGAAGGGAAGATGATTTTGGAAGTAATGCTTTCATGTCATATGATTTATTGTTATTGTGAGTCTCAAGGTAGTTATCTAGAAGTTAGTTATCTACAACTATATATGTAATTTGTTATGTGGTGAATAATAATATAGTGTGTGTAATTTTTTGTGTGAACAATCTTTCTTTGTTCTCTATCTCAATTTCTAATATGGTATGAGAATCCATTCTAGCTTGATTTCCTTATGGGAAGGCCATGAAGATGTGAGAGTTGTCTGAATAATTGCTTAGATTAGTGTAGTTCAGCGTGTGAGATTTTTTGTGTGTTTATTCATCTATGTAGATCTAGAGTTCAAGTAAAAGTTTGAGTAGTGTATATAGTGTGTTTAGAAAGGTGTTGTTTACGGTGCGTAATAAGAAGCAAGGACTAGAATGACTATGCTAGTCAGATCTAGACCACTTCAGCAATATATGTCCAAAGCTATGAAATTGGAGACTTTGGAGGTTGTGGTGAATGTTCTTTCAACAAGACCTAAGAATATCAAATTCTATATTAGAATGATTAAGTGCCTTACAAGGAGATGCAGTGGAAAGTGAAAATTGGGCCACATTGTTGGTATCCATGGTGTAATTCAAATCATTGTAGGAAAAAGGATGTCAAGTCAAGAGATATAGACAGAACCTACCAAGAATAAAATCTATGAAGATACTACTACACATTTTGACCCTTGCAACTCCATGAAATTAGAGGTTGTTCTGCATTCGTGTGTCTTTGGACATAAGAGATTAGAGGAACTTGATGCACAAGTGTGAAATACATTGTATGGTGAGACTAGCATTAATTCCTACATGCAACAAGCAGGAGGCATCAAAACATAATTTAAATTTGGTCATTCCTTCCACAAGTTGTGGTGGGTGCAATGAATAGAGTTATTTCTGGTGCGATAAGAACCCCATTTCATTCCATATTATGGTGACTTCGATTTGTAGCTAGAGAGGCATAAATACCTCCTCATTTTTGGCTTATGTATCATTTAAATGTGAGGCATATTCTTTTCCTTACAGCAAGGTGACAGAGAGCAAATATGATATATTTATGAGGTTGGTCAAGTTCATAAGTGGGAAGCAAAATCACATCCCAACATTGTCAATTCTTCTATTTATTAAATGACAAAGATCAACTCTTACATTTGAAATCTAGTGTCTATTGGGTGCTCGTATTGGTGGGTAAGTCTAGGATACTAGCAGAATTAATCGTCTAGCCATGTGGATTGACACAAGTGTCAAGGATGGAGGTTGGAAGTTGCTTAATGCATTGTTTTTTGGAGGACATCAATATATTACATCATTTTATTGTTACTTTTATGGGTTCTTGAAAATTTCTGGCAATTGTGAAAAGACGTTTTGTTTAGAGGAGAATGGATGATTGGTTTTGTTGTCGAGAGATTTGTAGTCTTTTTGTTGTGTTTTTGTTGGTATCTTTATGGTGTAAGTTGAAGTGTGTTTTGGTGTGTAATGTTTCTGTTCACTTGCAAATTTTATAAAATATGAAATGGTGCAAAACTACAAAGAATAGGGCAAATATTGAACAAACTAATGTGACCTGACATGCTCTGGGATCATTATTTACAAGTAGTTCTTAATAAGGTCAAGTTGGTGTGACCCATCTTGCTTTAGGAGCATCATTACATGTTATTTTATACAAGGTCAAGTTGTAGAATTTTTTGTTGAAGACATTATATATCTAGAATGCTATCTTAGATAACTAATGAAGGTTGCAGAGGGTCTTGGACTCAACATATGGTGGAAATTCCATAGGATGGTTCAGTATCGAGACTGACCCATTGTGCTCCGAAAGGTTGAGAAGCGTCAATTCTGCAAAGTATGTCAACGATGGTAGAAAACAGTTATGTCTTAAATGGATCAAGTGGGAAGCTTGAAAGCATGGAGAAGAAAAGAGGAGAAACCATGATATTTCAAAGTGGATATGAGTGTGACCATATCAGAAAAATATGACATAAATCAATATCGTTATTATAATGTATGTTTTATATATTTTTTACATGTAAGCATTAAGGGAGGGTGTTGGAAGTAATGCTTCCATGTCATGTGTTATGTGATTTACAGGTTGATAAGTTCTTGTTTCCTATATATGAGTTGTATATGAGTCATAAATCCACCTTCTTCGGATCTTATCATCTATAAGTTAGTGATCTACAACTATATATGTAATTTGTTGTGTGTTCAATGATAATATAGTGTGCGTGTTATTTGTTATGTGCATAATCTCTGTACTCTCTATCTCAATTTCTAATAGATGACATTTTTTTCCAAGAAAGTGGAGGGTTTCGTTAATGTATTCTTAACTTAATTGAAAAAAAATCACCCAAAATTTATTTGATGATTTCCTCCGACTTTTAATATAGTTAGATTTTTTTGTATCTCAAAATTATACTAAATTTTTAATCTTAATAATCTTATAAACCAAAACCTTAGACATCTCATATAATTTGATTAAAAAAAATATTAACCTATTAAAAAAATAAACACAATATATATAAAACCAGAAAATTACAAAAAAAAATTATTATTTGTTACAAATAATTGAACTCAAACTTCAGATTTAAATAAATAAGAAAATGTTCATTTACTTATGGAAAAAAGTGGAATCACTCAATAAGAATTGATTTTTAATATGGTGATGAGTATAATAATAATCATAATCTTTTTAATATATTATCTAAAATTCAATTTAACATGACACTGTATATATCAACTTGTTTTCTAAGGCAATTTGAATGATGTGATATTCAATAAATTATGTACTATTCCATGATAAAAATAATGTTGGGATTTTTTCCCTTCCTTCATGTATGTAAATTTGGCATTGTATAGATGCAGTATAAGACAAAAATGGACTGTGTTCAAATTGTGTAGATTATTTTCCGGATTTATCGTATTAGGTTTTTTATTGATCAACGTTTCGAATCAGCAACAATGATGGTTCATCTTCAGGATGTGAAAGATTATTGAAAGATTCGTCTTATTGTTCAGTTTAATATATAGATATATGAGATGCATTGCCGACAGATATTAGGATTTATTAAATTATTATTGGATTATTCTATTTGTTTTAATTATAATTTAATTATTCTATTATGTTTTGTTATTTTATTTATTAAGATATTAAGGATCATATGTATTTTTTTATATCCTCCCATTATGTTTATTTATTGTTTTACTTTATTTATTAATTTTAATTATAATTATTTAATTATATGTGCAATTATTCATTTAGGCTAATACATGTTAAACTAGATGTGGAATTTTTAAATTCTTGTTAAATTATATTTTAGTTTGGTCATAATTTATTTTTAATTATAATGGAATAAATCATTTTTATTTGTTCTTGGTTAATTAGAGGAGAATTATAGTTAGGGAGGGGTAAATTTGGATTATAGGATTGGAATCCAGTTTTTGCTTATGGTCAATCCGTCATCTCTATTGAGGTTATGAGGGTGCTTGCTAATTTCTATGGCTTCTCTGAATTTTCTTATGAAGTAGTGATCACTTCTAAAATGCGGGTATCTTCTATACAAATTTGGTACTTAGTTTTATTAGAATGTTCACCTATTGAGGTTATGAGGGTGCTTGCTAATTTCTATAGTGATCACTTCTAAGATGCAGGTATATTCTATACAAATTTGGTGCTTAGTTTTATTAGAATGTTCAGCTAAATCTGATGATTTGGATCGATTATGTTTAATGTCAGCTGAGTGTTCCTGGATTATTGTGTTAAAGGATCTCCAAGTGTTAAAATTGTTATTTGTATATATAATATATAAAGAAAATGTATATAAATGTAGTATAACGCAGACCGGATGTGTTAGATTGTTAATTATAATATATATAATAAGAAGAATGTATATAAATGTAGTATAAGGCAAGAAACTGGACTTGTATTCAAATAGCTATATGTGTATATAATATAGGAAAATATTATAGGTAAATTTGAATTATTTTAAATATAAATTTAAATTAAATGTTTTTTTTAATAGTTTATAAATATGATAGGATGTAATTTCAAATGGAGTTTGGTATTTTAATTAATATAAATTTTTTATTTATTTTGTTTAATTTTTTTTTTAATTAATTATTATTATTTTTAGATTGGGTAATCTTTTGGATTTATGAAAATTTATTAAATTTTAAAAGTTGTAAATTATTAATTATACAAATTTGAATCGGAAAGAAATAATAAAATATGTAAATATCATTAAGATGTTATAATTTTATTTAAGTAAATATGAATTTTAATATATATTTTAGTATTTTAAATTGGGGTAAATATTATGTAATTATTTTTAGACTGATCTTTTATTTATTTATTTTTGTTATTAATATAAATGTATTATTATATAGTATACTTTGTGTGGGCGAGATTTAAGGTTTGTGATTTTGAAATTTATTTTTAATTTAGTTGTTATTTTTTTTAAAGTGCTAAGTTAATGTTGTTTTAGGTTGTATTTTTAGTTTATTTTTTTCTCCATTTATTTTTAACATTTTTTATTTTTTCTTGTTTTGTAAATATGTGTGTTGAGTTTCATTATTAGGTTAGTGGCATGATTTTTTTAGGTTTTATTATTTTGATTATGAAGATGGTTTGATAAGTATATTCATAACTATTTATAAATTAGTATAGATTTATCTTAATCGCTGATTTAGTAAAAGCTTAGAGGGATCAAATTTTTTGATGTGCAAACTCTTTTTTCTATAGCAAGCACCTTCAAAAATGACCTCCTCTAGGGACTTGATAGATGATGGTTAAGATGAATCTCTCTTTTTCCCTCCCGTTTGATTATTTATATTAAAATTTTGAATGTATAAATGGATTCAACCCCTTGAAACTCCCTTGAATATATGTAATAAAATAACTTAAACATGCAATTCCACTAACTATTTGCTCCATTCAAAATTAACCCTCATAAAAACTTCAAAATGTAAAATAATGATACTTGAAAAGTTATAACAATAAGAATTTAATTTTTCAATTACTTTTGTATAATATATAGATATTATTATTATTATTATTATTATTATTATTATTATTATTATTATTATGTAAAATTGTTGACATTGAAATAATTTAATTAATATGAACGTTATGATATTTTATTTATGGATTACATTATCCACATGATTTTTTTTCTTTTCTTCTTCTATTAATACATTTCAATATTACTTTCAATATTTCTAATTTCAATTATTTCTTCTTTTTATTACAGTTCATATATATACATATATGTTTATGTTTTTTTTAATGTTGATATTAAAATAAATTAGTTAACATGGTTGTTAAAATGATTTATTCACATTTGAAATATGAAAAAATAAATAATATCAACTTTGTTTGTTTTTGTTTTAACTATTTTGAAATAATTTTTAAAGTTTATATAAAACTATCTTATTCCAGATGGATATGGAAACATTTTATTTGTAGTTGAGAGTGAGAGTGAAAGATTTTTACCATATCTCAAATGTATTGAGTTGTAATATCAACAATCAATAAAGCAAGCATAATTGACTACGTTTTCTAATATTTTTAAGTAAACTTATCCAAATATGTATATTTGTTTACTATTTTGATTAAAATCAGCATTATTTTTTAATTTAAAGAAAATTTGAGTTTTATTTTGAAAGGGACATGTGTCAACTCCATGTTAAGCACATACGAATTTACACATATTTAAAGAAAATTTTATTTTTATTTTGAAAAGGACATGTGTCAACTCCATGTTGAGCACATACAGAATTACACATCAACTTCATTTTAAGATGTAGAATGAGCCTCTTGGCTCTATTAAATGATTAATAAATTCCTATAGGCATCAATCCAAAGTAGAAACCAAAATTAGTAATCTAGGGGCTCAATAAAGTGCTCAAAATTCAGAGTGTTCAAAAGTGCTCAAAACTGGTGCCAAAACGTAGACCTCGCTGACTTGAATCCAACACAACTTGAATTGCTTAAAACCAATATCTTATTCTTCTGATATCGCATTTTGATCGTTTTCCCAAACAAGTACAATTTTTGCAGATTGGGTGCAGGAATATTGACTGGGAAGACGGTATGATAATTCAACACACTGACTAGACAAGCTGATTATACCTCGATCTAATGATAGGCTTCCAAGTGGCCTCATTTAACTGTTTCGATTTGGCAAGTTATGATTCGTTATGGTGGATTTTGATGACCCAATGGTCGGGTTCCACGTGGCCCAGTCACTGGCTACCACGTGGCACTTGGGGTTGCACAAAGTTTTGTTAAGGTTGAACTTCCACCAGGGAGGATCGAGTGTAGGACCTCAAGCATGACAGCACAGTGCCTTACCGCTACACTGATAGGTCATTCTTAATAGCCATAACAATGAATTAATATTTAAATTTTTGGCACATTAATGTTGGGGGAAGGGGTCAAGGCTTCCCTCCTAGCCCTAGTCACTACACAACCCACAAGATCATAGGTGGTGCGACTAAGGGCTCGGGGCTTACCCCCAACTCAAGGTTTAACCATATATCATATAACCAAAGGTGGATCATAGGAGAGTGTTCGAGCGTTGACAGGTTGGGAGCTAAGATATGAGGCCCAAGTCGAGGGCATATGAAGATTCACAAGACCATGACACTATAGTTGGCAATGCGAAGAGGGTTAGGGATAGACCCTAAGTTGTGGTCACATATTCGCCACAGGACCAAGCCCTAATAGAATCGAATGCTTGCAGGAGAGGAGCTTGGTGATAAGCCCACAACTGAAGTCACATGGTGCAAATAGAACCACCAGTGTGAAATAACAGGCTGGTGTGTAAATCGGGGACCAACCCTAGGCTATGTGGGATACGTGGTGAAATAAATTCCACGACGTTTAGGTTAAGGGGCCTATGCCAACAAGGGTGGGTGGTTAGCCCCAACCCCCAGGCATATGGCCCATATGACCTAGTTTTTCCACTCATGGGAGTCATTGGGAAATTAAAGTAATTGACAAATTGCACCTGGAATAGTGGGAATCTTGTAGACACTAGGCGAAAATGTCGCTTGATGGTTTTAGAAAAGGCAGAATTTGTAGAACAGTTAGCAAGAGAGTGCAATTTGTAGAGAAGTTAGTAGAAAAACTTCTCTACAACATAACTTCTTCTGTTTTAGGCCAAATTGATCCTAACAAGAGCTCAACTTGGGTTTTTTTTATTGTTTTGGAGCCATTGGAGACATTATTTTTACATTCCGAGCACTGTAGATTCACGAAACATAAACCTTAAGTACTTAATGAAAGAGGCTAAACATTTGAAGTTAGACCAGGAGATGTAGTCCAAGAGGGATGAGCTCATTTATCATTTTGTTTTCTTATGTTTTTGTTTATGGCATATTTTTCTGTATTTTTATGTTGTTAACTGAGTTTTAAAACCATTATTTTATGTGCTTTTGCAAATTGATCCATTTCCTAAAAGACAAAAAAAAATTACTTGCATATTTTATATCACCTTCAAGTTTTCATTTCAGATCAGTTTGGGATCAGAGCTCAAGTTTATTTTGAAGTTTTGATTTTGTTTGCAAGTGTTTTCTGATGCTTACAAGGTTGAAGCTCAAAAGAGGAGAAGGAGATATTGTGGAGCCAAGGTATCAAATAGTTTCAAGGAGAACACATATATCTCAAGCTTCACCAATCATGACATATGAAGAAGGTCATGAAGGAATGTCCGAAGATGAGAGAACTTTCAGAAAATATTTCTTTGAAATGTTTGAAATGGTGAAAATTCTTTATGAGGAGAGGAACTCAAGGTCACAATGAGAGAGCTCAAAACCTGATTTGATAATCACTCTATGAGTGACATCAGTTGAAGATTTATTAAACAAAAGGTATTACAGACTCATGTGTTGGTGTGTGTTCTGTGTTATTTAAGCAACGGATCGATCAGATTGCTAATACACAGACATTTAAATGGAAAGACAACAGAGAAATACAGTAAGAAAACAAAAAGACACAAGAATTTTAATAAGGAGTTCACCCTATCCTCCAGGGCTACATCTCTGGTCCAACTTTAAGTGGTGGCCTTGTCTTATTGTGTCTTTAAGAAGAGAATTACAATGCAGGGACTCAATGTGAGTTCTCCTGAAGTAGGTTTTTTTTTTGCTTGGCAGGGTGGTTCTTGGATTCCCCAAGCCACTAGAGTACACATACTCTTCTTCTTCCTAGTAGCTTTGTGACCCTCTCGTCTACAGCGGAAAGAGCCAAATGTGGTGCTCAATTTGGACAGATTCCTCTGGGGATGGCTTGAATCTCTCAAGCTCTGGTGCTCGACACTGCCGTCGGTCAGCTCGGCCCTTTATCTCCTTCTACTTTTGCTTTACTGCCTCCTTCTCTGATTTCTATCTCTCAGTGTTCAGTCCTCCTCTCGGGGTTCGCTCTGACTAATTTTTTCACTCTCTTTCTTTTGTATTCTGCCTTTTTTCATGGCTTTTAGTCATTCGTTCCAATTCCTGTTCGGTTCCTCTCCCACCTCTGTCGATTCACCTTCTGTAGTTGCGCTTGGAGTTCCCTGTTTGGCATCATCATGAACACTCAATGAGTGGCCACTTGTCCTCCCCTAAACGATGCCAACCTGCTTCGTCAGTTCATTTCTTTAGTTACATCATGGATGAAGTCTTTCCTCCACCGTGGCAGTCAAATGGACCTCAAATCTTTACAAACGCGGCTTAATCCTTCATCGTTTCTGCTTCCTTCACCTGGCGCAATCTCAGCCGTCCAATCTGTGTCCCATAGATCCAACGTCATACGCATGTCCCGCGCAGTTGAGTTGCTCAACCGATAGCACGTGATCAACAACGATTTTCTCTCACCTCCATTTGCCATGCGTCGATCGATGTATGGAATTGATCTGCTCTCGTCCAAAACCTCTTACCATTTGAGGGCGCCCCGATCAATACCACTAGTTTCCAGAGTGTGGGTCTCGCCTTTGTACGCTTAGCTCTTTTTGCCTTTTCTACCCATGTTTCTCTAGCTCACCATGCGTCTAAGTGCTCGGGCTTCCCCCATTTCGGCCCTTTTTCCCAGCGATGTGCGATTATTTCCCGGTCTGGGGCTCCCAGGGGCTACTGTGACCTTCTGCGCAGTCTCCATGGGCCTCAGTCAGCGTGCTTTGATCTAGGTCCTCATCGTTCCATGCTGGCTACCATTGCCACTGGTTCAGGGGTGTTTTTGATCGTTGTTTTGGAATTCTTTACAGATTTGTCCTGACCTGATACAGTCATGGTTCTTTGACAGTCTTTTATGGATCTAATTCGGATCACAACCTTCCCACTGAAAAAGCTTTTGGAACACCAAAAGTTGGTTTTCAAGCATCGATTAAGTGAGGGTATTGCTTTCTCACTTGTCTAATCTCAATCCACTTCTCACTGCTCGGCTTTGAACCTCTGAGCCCAATCCTGAGTTATTCCACATCTCCACTGCGTGTCATCCTTACCTTCCTATCCAGCTCTGTGTCTTCCTACAATTCATTAAGATATTCAGGTAGCAGGTCATCAACAAAAGGTAATTGACTCTACTCTTTAAGGTCCTCAATCATTGAAGGTTCAAACAATCTCAAGTAATTTGCATTTACGATTGAGTAGATGTGCATGTAAGCTATTATATCAAGGCGAAAAGCATTTTCACCAATCTTATCAAGTATCCTAAAGGGTCCATATCTGATAGGTTTTAGATTTTTACCTTCACCTTGCATCCTATCCTTGCTGATATACAACCAGAATTGGTCTCCAACTTGAAAACTATGCTCCATCTGATGCTTATCATGCCTAGCCTTGTACTTGGCCTGGCTCTTTTCCAGCTATTCCTATACTGCCTGGTTGATCTCCTAGATCTGTTCAATGAACCTAGTTGCCTTGTCCACATCACTATGCCTATCAACCATGGTATCTTTACCAAAGACAAAATCCAAAGGAGACCTTGGTATGAAACCAAAACAGGTCTCAAAAGGAGATCTCTATGTAGAAGAGTGTTTGGCTCTGTCATAAGCATGTTGCACATAGCAAAAGTGTTCATCCCAAAGCTTAGGGTGTTTGCTGCAATATCTTCTCAGTAATTGGATCACTGTCCTGTTAACTACTTCTGTCTGGCCATCTATTTGTGAATGAAAAGCTATGCTTTTCTTTAATTTGGTGTCCATCAGTTCCCACAGACTTGACGAAAACTTCCTCACAAATTGGCTGTCTCAATTAGATATAATGGAAGTGGGTAATCCAAAATGAACCCATACATGTTCAAAGAACAATTTTGCAGTTTGTTCAGTTGTAATATGTTTACTACAAGGTATCAAAATACACATTTTGCTGAACCTATCCACAACAACATATACATAATCATGACCTTTCCTAGATTTGGGCAGTCCTCTAACAAAATCGATGGAAGCACTTTCCCAAGGGTGAGAAGGAACTGGAAATGGAGTGTACAAGCCTAGTTTTCTATTGCTAGGCTTGCTTTTGGCACACAAGGCACACCGTCTTACATATCTAGAAACTGTCTCATTCATTTTCAGCCAATAACAAAACCTTTGTAGCTATGCAACTGTTTTACTTACCCCAAAGTGACCTGATATTAGAGAAGTGTGTGCTTCCCTAATTATCTTTTTCCTCTCAGTTTGTGGAATGCAGAGTTTCCTGCAATGGTATAAGATTCAGTCCTTCACATGATTGTCCAATTCTTCTACTCTTTTGCCTTGACTCAAAGTTGCATATACATCTTTAAAGTCCATATCCTAAGCATATTGTTCTATGTAGCTTTCATGTAGCACAGAATTATGCTTAAGTATGGTAGATGCATTTATAATAGGTCTAGATAACATGTTTGCAACCTTGTTATGTATGCCCTTTTTATATCTAATGACTAAATGAAAATGTTGTAGAAAACCCATCCATCTGTAATGCCTTGATTGCTGCAGCTTAGTTTAGGAGTGTAGGTATTGAAGTGGTTGATGATTAGTATGTATTACTGTCTCTTTTCCCATTAAGTAATGTTTCCACTTTTTCACACCCTGTACTAATGCATACAATTCTTTATCATATGTAGGATAGTTAACTACTGCAGGATTAAAAGTTTTAGAATGATAACATATGGGTTTACCATGCTATGTCAACACTGCTCCCATGGCATAGTCACTGGCATCAGTTTGGATCTCAAATGGTCTTTGCAGATTTGGCAGAGCTAGAATAGGTGTTGTACTAATCTTTTCTTTCAAG
Source organism: Pinus taeda (assembly GCA_000404065.3). NCBI lineage: Eukaryota > Viridiplantae > Streptophyta > Pinopsida > Pinales > Pinaceae > Pinus > Pinus taeda. The sequence goes on along the minus strand of APFE031404016.1, from coordinate 27,561 downwards.
GTGTCGAAGGCTTTCTGATGTTTGCCTCCCCACTGAAACACCTTGTTTAATCCTGTTAAAGCATGTAAGGGAGCTGCAATTGAGGAAATGTTAGAAGTGAACTTCCTCCAATACTGTGCTACTCCTAAGAAGCTTCTCACTTCTGTAGCAGACCTGGGTTTAGGCCAGTTCACAATGACTGCCACTTTAGAGGGATCTATTTTCAATTCACCTCCCCCTACTATATGACCCAAGCAGTTTAGAGATGTTTTGCCAAATTCACATTTTGAGAGTTTAACATGAAGTTTTTCTCTTTTCAAAACATCTAGTGTCTGCTTAACATGATTTAAATGTTCTTCCCATGTTTTACTAAAAATTAGAATGTCATCCAGGTACACAATAACAAAATCATCAAGAAAAGGTTTGAGTACATCATTCATTAATCTCATGAAAGTATCTAGAGCATTGGTCAAGCCAAAAGGCATAACCGGACACTCATACAATCCCTGCTTTGTTTTGAAAGCAGTCTTCCATGCATCTTGCTCTGCAACCCTGACCTGATGGTATCCACTGTGCAAATCTAGCTTGGTGAAATAAATAGCTTCCTTCAATTGATCTAAAAGATCATCTATGCGAGGAAGGGGATAACGATTTTTTATTGTTATTTTATTCAGTGCTCGGTAGTCAATGCACATTCTCCACGATCCATCTTTCTTTCTCACCAAGACAATTGGTGACCCACATGGTGATGTGCTAGGCCTAATGAACCCTTTCTCGAGCAACTCCTACACCTGTCTCTTGATTTCAGCATTCTCTAAAGCAGATAACCCATACATCCCAGTGTTGGGCAACGGAACATCTTGCTGCAAAATAATATCATGTACTACTCCCTTTTTGGGTGGCAGACCTTTAGGTTCTTGAAACAAGACATCATACTCTAAAACAATGTTTTCTATATCATCTTGCTGATCAGCATTATAGCCCTCAAATACATTGGTTTTATCAGGTGTCTTTTCCTTTACAACCATTAGTAGAAATTGTGTGCATGAATTTATCATTCTTTTCATATGTCTTGAGTTTATGAGAGTATAATTATTCTTGAGCTTATGAGCTCTTACAAAGTATTCGATTGCATCTTTAACAAGTATATACTTTTTCTCAGCTCTATAGAAAATAGCCTTTTTATCATACAAGTAAGGACTTCCTAAAACAATTCCACATATATCCAAAGGAATTACATCTAACTCACAACCTCATCTACAAATGCTGACCCAAAAGAAAACTTGAGTTTGCACTATCTAGTCACTTGTAGTTGTGCTTTATCATTCAACCATCCTAATGGGTATGGTTTCTTATGAGGTGCAGTTGTTAATCCCAATTTCTTTACAATTGCTTCGGAAATTAGATTCACTTGTGAGCCACTATCAAACAAAGTATCAATCTTTTGATTTTTGGAACAACTCGAATATGGAAAAGCTCATGTCTTTTTCTCTCATGTCCTTCATCAATAACTGATTGAGCAGAATTACTAGTAGATGCTTCAGAATTCTTACCTTTTATACCTGTGGCTGTAATGATTGTTTCATCTCCTTAGTCTGACTCAAAATGTTTCTGAATAGATACAGCAACCTTCTTCTTCTTTCCCTCTGACTTCTTAGGCCTCAGCTCTGGATGTAGAATCCAACAATGCTCATCATCATGCCCCTCCTTTTTACAGTTAGTGCATGAAGCTTTTCCTTTTTGTGCAGTGTTATCCTTCCTTGCTTTTCACTTTTGCTTTCTTTTCTCCTTGCTCTTCCTTACAGTGGGTTGGGATGGTCCCCCAACTTCTGGATTTCCATTCTTTCCTCTAGCTTCTAGATGAGTAGCTTGTACAGATACCTCATCTATACTAGTGGGATTAAACATGAGGATGGTATGCCTCATGTAGCTGTGTAGACCACCAATGTACTTTAAAAGAGTTTCTGGTGAGTCTAATGAGATGCCCAACATCAATGCCCTCTTTCTAAATTCTTGAGTATACCCTTGCATACTTTTCCCTTTCAATTGCCGAAGAGTTTGCCAACTCATCATGGCTTGTTTCATGTAGGCCAATGGATAGAACTGCTTTTTTATTGCAACAACAAATTCACTCCAGACATAGATGGTCTTACCATGCTTCTTTATATCGGCTTGGGTTCTGCCTTCCCACCAAACCAAGGCAGTGCCTCCTAGGCATAGGCTTGCCAGCTGAATCCTACTCTTGTCTGAGTCTATGTTCTGTACTCTTGAATACACATCAATTTGTCTAATCCAATTGTCCAACTTTTCAGCATTTAGCTCTCCATCATATATATGCAAATAAAATTTAACATCTAGTTTAACCAAGGATGCTTTCTTATTATGCATAGGGCTATTAGGAGGTGTAGGAAAGCTTTCTTCTTTCCCTTTCCCTTTTGGGTGGTCATGGGAATGAGATTCATCTTCTTCTTTATCTCGTTTAGAGCCTGATGAGTCTTCATCCTTATGCTTTCTAAAGTCCCTATACATTTCTTCTACCATAGACTTTACAGCTAGGAAAATTTTTATAAATTGAGGGTCTAGCCCTATAGAACCTTCCTTTGACATTGTCTTCCGAGAATAGACTCTCCAAATTTTAGGATTAGTTTCCACCAAATCTCGTTCTCCTAATTTGAGCTTTAATCTAGTGAGCATTCACAGCTAAACCAACACAAGCTTGTCTAACCTTACATCCTAGCGCTCTGATACCACTTGATCTGATAATCACTCTATGAGTGCCATCAGTTGAAAATCTATTAAACAAAATGTATTACAGACTCATGTGCTGGTGTGTGTTCTGTGTTATTTAAGCAATGGATCAATCAAATTGTCAATACATAGACATTTAAATGGAAGGACCTTAGAGAAATATAGTAAGAAAACGCAAGACACAGACAATCTTAATAAGCAGTTCACCCTATCTCCCAAGGCTACATCTCCGGTCTAGCTTTCAATGGTGGTCTTGTTTTATTATGCTTTCAGCAGAGGATTACTATGTAGGGACTCAATGTGAGTTCTCCTAAAGCAGGTTTTTGCTTGGCATGGTGGTTCTTGGATCCCCCAAGCCACTGGAGTACACAGACTCTTCTTCCTACCAGCTCTGTGACCTTCTGGTCTACAGTGGAAAGAACCAAATGTAAGGCTCGATCTCGACAGATTCCCCTATGGGGCGGCTTGAATCTCTCAAGCTCTGGTGCTCAATGATGCCACTGCATCAGCCCGGCCCTCTGTCTCGTCCTGCTTTTCTCTTAACTGCCTCTTCTCTGGGTTCTGTATCTCAATGTTCAACTGTTCCACTTCGTGTATTCTGTTTCATTGTTCATGGCTTTTAGCCATTCAAACTCATGCTTGCTCGGTTCCTCTTCTACCTCTGTCAATTCGCCTTCTGCAGCTGCACTTGGAGTTCCCTGTTCGGCGTCAACATGAACGCTCAGGGAGTGGCCACGTGTCCTCATCGGAACAGTGCCATCCTACTCGTCGATTCATTTCTTTGGTTATGTCGTGGATACGTTCTTTCTCCACCGCGGTGGTCAACGGATTCCAAATCCCTTTAAAGCACGGCTTAATTCCTGGTCGATTCTGCTTCTTTCTATGGGGCGCAATCTCAGCCGTCTGATCTGAGCTCCTCAAGATCTGACGTCATACACACGTCGAGCGCGGTTGACTTGCTCAACCGATAACGCACGATCAATGGCAGTTTTCTCTCTCCTCCACCACCACGCATCAATCGGTGTATGGGATCGCTCCGCTTCTGTCCAAAACCTCTTACCGTTCAAGGGCGCCCCGATCAAAACTGTCAGTTTCTAGGGTGCAGGTCTCGCCTTTGTACTTTAGTGCTTTTTTTTTTTCATCCCCGGTTCTCTGGCTCCCAACGTGACCAAGGGCTTAATTGCGCATCGAAAATCAGCTCCTTTTCTTGGTCTGGGGCTCCCAGGGGCTACTTTGACCTCCTTTGCAGTCTCCATGGGCCTCGGTCAGCTTGCTTTGACCAAGGTCCTTGTCATTCCACGCCGGCTACCATGGCCACTGGTTCAGGGCGTTTTTGATGTTGTTTTGGATTTCATTAGAGATTTGTTTCATCCCGATATAGTCAGGGTTCTTTGACAGTCGTTCATGGATCCGATTTAGATCAGCATAGAAGAGAAGGTAGCAGAGTTCCTAAGAGAGAATGTATTTTACAAATTTGGGAACCCTAGAGAGTTGGTCATGGACCAAGGCAGCCAGTTTACCTCCAACATGATTGAAGACTTGCTCAGCCAACACAAGATCAAGCATAGAACCTCCACTCCCTACCATCCACAAGCTAATGGACAAGTAGAGGTGACCAATAGAGCGTTGGAGGGCATCTTGACCAAAGTGGTAAGCAACAGTAGGAAGTATTGGGAAAATAGAATAGTTGAGGCCACCTGGGCCTATAATACCACTTGGAATACCACCACTAGATTCACACCCTATGAGCTGGTCTATGGGAAAAAGGCCTTGTTGTCCATTGAATTTGAGTATAATACATTAAGGATGGCAGCCCAACTAGATCTAGATCTCAGCAGTACACAAAAAGAGAGATTGCTCCAGTTGAATGGTTTGGATGAGTTCAGAATGCAGGCCCTCCTACATATAGAGGTAATTCAACTTTAGAGGAAGATCTGGCATGATAAGAACATCAAGGAAAATCAATTTCAAGAGGGTGAATGGGCTTTGTTATATGGTTCTAGGTATAAAGACTTCAAGGGAAAGTTAAGGACAGGATGGCTAGGACCTTCTGTTGTAGAAAGATGCCATGATAATGGTTCAGTACAAATCAGAACCATAGATGAAGAGGCTATTCCTTTACTTGTTAATGGAGACCGATTGAAAATTTACAAGAGACAGTTGTAAAAACAAGAATTCATTAATGATATCAATAAAACAATGATGGTAGTGGAGCAAGTTTTAGCTCCTACCTCATCAAATCACTCAAAAAAAAAGACTCGAGTGAAAACCTCCATGAGGCACCTGAGTCCCACTATCGGGTTGAAAACCTCTTGGGGTGACCCAATGGTGTAATGAGAATAAAAAGATACCTAGGTGAAAAAATCTCTTGAGGTGCCCAGGGAAAACAAATAGGATGAAAACCTCTCAGAGGTAGCCTAGTTGTTTTCAAAAAAAAAAAAATCATGAAAATTTCTATTTTGCAGGTCAGCAAGAAGGATGATTAGAGAGCAAAGGAGGATCACCAAGAGACCTATTTCACTCACATTTTATTTTTCCACTCATTTTCACTCATCACTCTACCATTTCTCTCATTTTTTCCACTCCTTTCCTTTAGTTTACAAGGGGACTATGTTTTCTACAAGATCCCCTGAAAATCTATAGGATGATCCTATAGGAATCACAGTGACCCATCAATCCTACAAGAAGTGACCCTAAAGGAAAAAATGACCTACTATGTCAATAAAATAGCACCCCTATGTCCACCTTCCATGACCATACCTATGTCCACCTTTAGCGCCCTTGCAATCACCCTTAAAAAAATATATCAGTTTAAAAAAAAAATCACAATCTTCGAAAAAGAAGGAAACAGAGAGAAATAGGGAGCATCACCCGAGTATTCCTCATCCTCCACACTCCTAGTCTCCCTCTCCATCCATGTCACCATCCTCAAACTCCCAGCAGAAGGTGAGATTAAGAGTTCTGAGGGAGAAGCAGCTACAGGACATCCTATAGGAAATCTTGTAGCAGTCTATCCAATAGAATACAAATCATAAGAACAGCAAGCTTCCAACATGATGATCCAAGAGCAGAAGGGACTCCAAAGCAGCAACAGCACCATCATCTTCAATACCAAGTACCTGCACCACAAAAAAATCATCAGAGAACAACAAAAAAAGGGGAAGAAGACTAGAATGCAACTAATACACATAGCAAGCACCTACGGTCTTCAACCACTGCACCAAGGTATTAAGCACTACAAGTAAGTATCCCACTCACTCTCTCATGTGCATAATGTAGTCAAACGATGTAAAGGTTATGAGTAAGTTGGTTTATAAGCGAAAGGTGGCCAGTTAACTTAGCCACCTTCAATCATTCAATAAAGGCAAAACAACTTGACCTCTCCCACATGGCAGTAGTCAAATCAAAAATAGAAAGGAGAAGGATAGAAGCAGTTAAGGCTACGGAAGCATGAAGTGGGATTTGATTACAAGGAAGTGGGGAATGATGAGGTGGTAGTGGGGACCAACGATCCAAAAATGGAAATCATACCTCGGCTACCAGCACACCACCTCACCCCAAATGACCATAAGAGGAAATAATTGTTGTCCCATGCATTCATGCATTCACTTCCTTGGGGCTCACTCTCACAAGTAGCTCTCATACCCATGAAACCTATAGCAAGGAAGACACCATCGTTTCTCTGCACAGGAATTCCTATAGGATTGCAAAGGAAATCCTACAGGATTACACATAGGATTCCTACAGGATACACAGAGACAGTCTACAAGATAGGCCAAGAGGAGTTTCAGAGGGGAAAACACGGGGGTTGACCACAACAAACATTATGAAGAGGTAGGATATGTAATTACATTCTTCTTTCCAAGTAAGTTGAACAAAAAAATCCTCCAGTTTGAGTGAATTTGGCAGTTGTGCAAGAGAATTGTCCACACAGTCATCTCAGTTTTTTAATTCTGCATTTGAAAATTGTATCAACCATCTCATCTCCTCAAAACATCACCAACCAAGATGACAGGATGGTTTAAAAAGAGGGAGCAAACTAACACTGTGAGAATCCAACAACACCCTTAGGTACTAGAAATCTTCACAAGGAATAATTGGATGGGGTTTTCCAAAAAATTAAGGGGGTGTGATGATGAGATGGCCTGAGATTTTGCTCTCTCCCTCATTCCACTCACCAGATTCCATGCCACTATTGTGGTAAGAGGCCTATCCATAGAACTCACCCTTGAACTCATCATCAGAGTTACCACACTTCCCGTAGGAGTACCATGGAGGAAGGAAGACAAAGGAGATAGCCAGGTTTCCAAAAGGAAATTCTTTTTAGAAGATGAGGAACCCACTGAGGACAAAAATGGAGTAAGGAGAGCAAGTCTGTGATATCCCTGGAATGAGGTAAGCTACCAACTTATCAAATACATTTCATGTGAGTGTAGGTATAGTGTGGTTTATGGCTATCATTTTAGGCTTCTTTAAGAATTGAGATTTGGAGCAAAAACACCCCTTCACCACAGGCTCAGCATACCATACTTCTTGTTGCAGTCACTAATAGACTCAAGCATCAAAGTGCAAGAGGGAAATTCCCAACAGTTAGCTCACCATGGGTTAATTAGAATCCTTATAGAAAATGCCCTCCAAAACCTCATAATTCCTATACAATGGTCAGTTTTCAGAGACATGCAGGTGGAGGAAGACATCAAAGCTCTCACATATGATGTTATTCCTACTATCATTAAGGAGGAAGAGGAAGAGACTAAAGTGGAGGAAGAAGAAGTAGATCATTAAGAAGAAGAAACAGAGGAGGAGGTTAAGGAGGAAACTGATAAAGATGATGAAGATTTACAAGAGGAAGAAGAAAGGTAGGACATAGGTGAAGAAAGCAATGGGAAAGAGGGGCAGAAGACAAGGAGGAGTCACCTAGGGTGTCTCCAGAACCCCCTAAGAGAGAGGAAGTAGCTTCCCTCACTGCTCTTAGCACCCCCATCAAGCAAAAAGGCAAAAGACAGAGACATACCCCCTTATATTTCAGTACAAGGAAAAGCACAAGAATAAGGCAGGGGAAACCCTGAACACCAACCAAAATTCCCATTATGATTGAAGACTCACCTAAACAAAAGGATAAAATTCCTTCCCCTATGTCTCCTATCACCTATGTGAGAAGGCCTATGACTAGATCAACCTCCTCCAAGGGAAAAGCAATCCTACGGGATACACAGCAGAATCTAAAGGAAGCAGAAGCAGTCCTATAGGATACTCCGTTGAACATACAAGAGACACAAAAATTGGAAAAGGAGGTAGTCTAATAGCAAGGAACTAAAGAAGAGGACCCAAAGTCAAAATAACCTAGCCCCCAACCTAACCTTGACTCCTACTATAGGTTTATTGAAGGAGTCAGGTTCATACCTCAAAAATTTTCTATTCCACTGTTCTTCAAGCTTGAGAAGGAGAGAGCCAGAACTCACCAATGGATGCGGATCACCAAATCCAAGGGGGTGGAAAAAATTGGGCACATGGAGGAGAAGCTCAAGGAGATGGGCAGAGAGCTAAGTAGATTGAGAGATAGAGAGGCCATAATGAAAAATCAACTAGAAACAGAAAATGCATGGTTGAGAGGACAGTTGCAAGAAAGAGAGAATCAATTGGCATGTATGGCCAGTCTCTCTTTGGAGGAAATCTAGTGTAGGATGCTAGCTAAATCTTATGCCCTATACCTCAAGGAACAGTGGTTGTAGTTCTAGATCAAGACCCTAGCACAAAGAGGCACCATGCCATTTTAGGACTACAGGCAGTTCATTGATCTTTGTGATCATAGCACACTAGAAGATAGGGCCAAGATGTCTGAGTTTTATTTGCACAGCATGGACTTAACAGATATGAATGTATGGGACCCTAATGCCAAGCTAGGAGATTTACAGTTGATGGCTTTGGCATCATGGACGTACCATGAGGAATCAAGGGTTGAAGAGATGTAGAATATATTGGTAAGAGAGACAATTGAACCTCTTATGATCAGAGCTGAACAGTCATATCCCATGGCCCTCATCAGTACCCATAATTTGATTGCAAATGATCCTCAACTTGTGCCTAGATATCTTGCTACCAAGAGCAAGCAATTTCATATTTTGAGGACATGTTCAAGCTGTTAAGGGATGATAGCATACATGGTTGCCTGAGGAGATGGAACACATTGCCATACAGCTTAAAGATTAGAGAGTACCACTCTCCTTAAAGATTGATATAAGCACTAAACAAGACACCCATGTACAAGCAATCTATGCAAATGCTGAAAGTTAATTAGATTGGCCAGAAATTCAGTCCACCACTACTCTTAGGAATGCTATAAGTAAGGAAGGAAGAAGAAGAAAAGAGGCAGTGGGAGGAGGTAGAAAGGAAAGTAGGCTTCTATGAACAAGAAGAGGAAACCACAACAGAGGCATGGGATGTCAGGGAGGCCACTAGAGCTATGAAGGATATGGATATTGATTGAGTTGCTCAGAGGATGAGCAACACTTTCAGTAGAGGGTCGATGATGAGCCTCATCATTGGGTAATTATATGGGCCTTAATTCACTTCTTAGCTCAGTCAAACCAAATTTTCTCATAACTTATTACATGTTTTTTATTATATTTTGTTTATGAGATGAGTTAGAGTTGGATATTATGCTTAGTGGACTAATATGCATTGAATGTACGATTGAAGGAGAAAATCAAGGAATTTTGGAAAATACTAAGGTTAAAACTAAAATGGGACAAGGGAAAGGGATTGTAGGAGGTAAATCCTTTTCATTTACTTCTCCCCCATTCGAATATTCCTCCATCCATCACACCAGCTCGGAGTGCAAGTAGCCAAGCCATGAGGATTAGAAGGCAGTCAAGCAAGTGGGAGACAAAGAGGTATTTTATCTCGAGTTTGGGAGCTGAGCCTCCCTAATTTTAAGGAAGTTGTTGGGGACTTCCTTTGTTTAAGTAGGTAGGCCTAAAGCCTCATTAGGATTCAACTTTTTGTGGTAAAAATCTAAGATATTTCCGAGTTACAGATTTGTGAAAGTTTATTGGTGTAATTTTATGTTTTGGTAATAAGAATGAGTTTTTTTTTGAGCCAGCACTGAGTTAACTCAGAGGGATGAAGCTCTTGGGTTAGGGCCCAACCCTACAAGCCAAGGCTCCTCTTTCTTGTATCTGTATGTTTAGATTAGTCTCTTAGCTTCATATTTGATTTGATTTTAGATGTGTTTTCATTGCAAGTAGTGTAGATTAGATTGGTTGTTTATTAGTTTGTTTCCATTTGTTCCTTACTTCAGTAGTAGGTTATCAGGGATAAAAGGAATAACACAAGGTTGTCAGTGGGTGTCTTGGCCTCATTTCCTCCCTTTGGGATCATGATTTGAGGAAGGTACCCTTATGCAGCCCGAAAAACACAGATTTCTATTTCTTGCATAGGCTTTAGAGGTTACTGTATTTAAGTTAGCATTTGATCAGTTTTGCAAAGTAGGATTTCTTTGCCATCTCTTCTATCTTCACCCTTGCAGTATATCTCATCCATGCTTTCATTCCTTTCAACAACTTTCCTCATGCATAATGTAGGCAATTAGTTCATTAATTCTTCTTTTCTAGCTTATGAGAATGCTTCTTGTTTACATAGCCTTTTGCGATTACACATGTTTTATGCAAAGCAAGTGCTTAAGGAGGAGACAAAGAATTCATAGCCAACAACCACCTTCCACTCCATCCACCATAGTCATTCCTTTTTTTCACCATTTCCTTCACTAGTTTTCATCATTTTTCATAAAAAATCTTCCAACAACATTGAGCAAATCCAACCATCCTCTATCTTTGTTGTTGACTTCTAAGTGATCCTAGACCTTTCCTCACTTCATTCCACCCATCTGCCACCTTCCCTAAGCCTTCCATCACCTCCAACACCTTCCATTTTTCTCTTGATTGTATCATGTAGGTTTACAGGGAATCCTGTAGGTTTCTAGTACATCCTATAGGTTTTCCTGAAATGGCCTGTTTTGAGGCCAAATTGAGGGAAAACCTCTAGGAAGTCACCAAAAGCCTCCCAAGGATTTCCCACACTATCCAACCAACTCCTAACCCTTCCAGCCATCATCCAACATCCTTGATTCACCTGCCACATCACTAAAAGAAATTAGTTTGAATACTTGATTTTGCATGAAAAGACAAAAAGACAAAATCAGATTTATTTCAGTCCCTTTACTTGCACATTAGTGATGTTTGATGCTTCTTACTTCCATGCTTAGATAGTAGCATTTGGTTCATAATAATTTATCATTATTGCAAAGCATAGTTTCTTGGTCGTTAATTAGGAAATGGTGTGATTTAGCATTGAATTTTGGTTTTTTCCATTAATGTTGTAGAATAGCTCTCCCTTAGAGAAGATTTCCCCTTCTTCCATCAAGAAATCGAGCTTCTTTTGTCTCCATAGAAGTCTGGCTTGAAAACCCCAGTGGTCTCTCGCCAACTGAACCATGACAAAAGGTAGAACCATCACTGTTACTTGTGTATACAGCATTGTCACCTCCAAGTTTATACGAACCCCGGGTTGACAAAGTAACATTGGTAGCCTAGGAGTTACGGCATTCTAGCTGCAATACTGGCACTCATCAGTAACTGAAGCTTCCTCTCATGGGAACATCTCATGGCCTTCTCCTCATTGAATTTTACATCTTTTCAAACCACTTTCATCCTGCTGGATGGCAGGTACACCCGATAGTTGTGAGGTGTATTACTGTACCCCACAAATATGCCCAACTCAATTGTTAGCTCTAGCTTTTTCCATTCATATTTAGTAACATGGTAGTAGACTGATGAACCAAATATCCTAAAGTGTGCCACATCTGGTTTCTTCCCTAAAAAATCTCCTTTTGGTGTACTCATCTTGAGAATTCAACGATGGATTTTGTTCTACAAATAAACAATTGTGTTGCGTGTTCCAACCAAAAGTGCAGCGGTAGGTCGTGATCATGTAACATCACCCCTGCCACTCCCACAATACTTTTGTTCTTCCTTTCAACCACCCCATTATGTTGTGGGTTATGAGGTGCCATCAACTCTCATTGAATGCCTTCTGATACACAAAACTTATTGAACTCATTCTACACATACTCTCCATCATTATCATTTCTGAGAGCTTTAAATTTCCTCCTAGTATCTTTTTCGACAAGTGATTTAAATTTGAAAAACTTAGCGAACATCTGACATTTCGTTTGCATGAAGAAAACCCAACACTTACCAGAAAAATCATCAACAAATATTACATAATACATATGCTTGGTCGTGCATGTTGTCAAGAATGGTCCATACACATCTAAGTGAACTCGGTCAAGGATCGCTTGTGCTCAACTGTCTTTGTCATTAAGGAAGCTTTGGTGTACTTCCCCAAAGTACACCCTTTGCATGTGTCTCCCTACTTTAGTGTACCCTTGGGAAGTCCTATAGAAATTTTTTGCATGATCTTCAAAGGTCCATGGTGCAAGTGGCCCAATCTCCTATGCCGCAACTCATCGATGTCTTTTCTTTGCTCCTTCTATGCTTTAGTGCTCAAAGCAGCGTAGTCTTCTACATCCAACTTGTAGAGGTTCTTCACCTCAACCATAATTCAATTCTCCTCTCCTGAGGCCATGTGATGAATGAAATCCTTTCCCTTACTAAATATCACATCATAGCCTTGATCCTCCAACATGGAAATAGAAACCAAGTTCTTCTTCAAACCTAGAACATGCATCGCATATTTCAATGTGAGGGGAGAACCAGACTGCCTTTGAAAGATAACAGTACTAATGTTGGTCGTGTTATACTTCCCATCATCTCCCATCTCGATGTGCATCAAGAGGTCCTTCTCCTCCAAATCACAGAAGAACTCCTTTTTTTCAGTCATGTGGAATGAGGCCCCACTATCCAGGTCCCACACACTACCCATCACCGATGTCACCATGTAAGAGATGAGGGTGAAATCCAATTCGAACTGTGAATCAAGAGCTTCACCTACCACTCATCCTGAGGGCTTCTTGTCGGCCTTCTTGTGTGAACACTTTGTGGTATAGTGTCCCAACTCGTGACAGTGAAAGCATTTGACTTTCGACGTGTCCTTCTTCTTGCCGCCCTAACAAGAATATGATTTGGAATGGGATGACTTCCCCTTCCCTTTATTTTCCTTACCAGCTATGGCACAATTATCCTCATCATCATGCTTAGATGAGGATCCATCTTTAGTGTTCCGCCAAATCTCTTCTTGTACCAAGTTGGACCACAATTCCTTCCACTCTAGTAGATTTTCCCTCTCATTAACTGAGTCTTGGTAGCTCTGCCAACTCTTGAGAAGTCCTAGAGTTTCTAGGCTCACCAGATCATCTTTTGTAACAGTAACCCCGACACTTCCAAGCTCATCCCAACATTCGGTGAACTTGGACAAGTACTTCAGAATTGAGTCGCCCTTTTCCATCTTGATCTTTCTGATTTTTTCTTTCAGTACCAGCTTTTTGTGGTCACTATTTTTTTGAAATTGGTTTGTCAAGGCCTTCCACATAGAGAATATGGAGTTTCCTTTCCATGTAGATTCGATACAATATGATCTCGAACTTCTTCTAGCATAATTCTTCTCGCCTTTGCCACACACTTTCGCCATTCTGCCAAATCATGTCCATCATCTATTGGAGGCTTAGGAATATAATTATCTATTAATTCTTTAAGCTCATTTTCTTCCAACAATGCCTCCATCATGTCCTTCCAATCTATGTAATTTGAGCTTCCCTCCAGGGAATACTCAAGTCTCAAGTCGTAGAAAGACATATTGTCGAATCTAAAGTATGAACTACAAATTTGAATTCTCCTACAACGACAGACTTGTATTCTCCTCTTCTAAAGTGAATTCAGCTCCAATACCATGTAGATTTTTATTGTAGATTCAAACTGCATATTGTGATATGCTAAAATAATTGACTTGAATCTACTCTACTCATCATCAGAAACAAAAATTGATCGATGAAAACACTAAGCAGAAAAGGAAGAATTTCAATGGCACATAACTCAATACTTTTCCGGGGAAACAAGCTTCTCAAAACCTTGAGTATCTATATTGCATTAACTATAAGATCTGAGAAGAAAATACAATGATTTTTCAACCCGAACAGTCTTTGCACAAGTACAATCTATCTCATTGCTTCACAAACCATCTCAAGCCAACACTTAGCCAAATATGTTGCCTTCCAAGCCCCTACTTACTTGCGCAATCTCCAAGGGAATTAGCCCATATTTAATTGGAAAATTCCTCACCACAACTACGCAATCCATCATAGGCATTCTACTGATTGCATGCACCATCTGTACAACTCATAAAATTATACAACTGATAGTACATTGTCCCTCAACTCTAATCTCAACTGGGTCTTTATCAGAACTAACATGCATGAGATATTTATGAGTGAATTATCAGTTAACTAGTTGAGCATTGAACTTGCTCCCCACTGTCATACCTCCTACTATTTCCTCCAACAGTTGGAATTACTTTAACTCACTTTAACTCAGTTAGACTGAATTAATTAATTACAACTCAAAAGAACTCAACCTGGACCCCTAAAATATAGGAATTACTCTACATGACTCTAGATAGACGTCCAACTCAAATTTACTAAGCCAACTAAGTAAACTTAACTTAGTTAATTGTTACAAGTTGCTATGAGAATAGAATTTTGATTTAATTCCCAATTAAATTCAAGGACAAATTAAATTAGGATTTTCTTGTTTCTATTTTTAACACACCATTCACACTATTGCTACAGAATGGTGAATTACAGAGCATATGTCAGTGGCCCATGGGGTCCTTAGACCCATCTTTGGAGTCCACCTAAAAGTACCAATTATTCCAATGACTTCCTTTGCATTGTTAAGATTCTCACAATTTCATTTCACCCACTTTTTTGGTTTTCTATGACAATTGTTTTCATCTTTAAACCTTCCTCTCTATTTATAATTTAATAGGGAAACATATCATTGTAAGGTGGAAACAAGAAATTTGTCTTATAGCAGCAAAGACTCAAATATTGTTTATCCCAATATGGCGACCTATCATTGTAAGGTGGAAATAAGAAATATGTCTCATGGTAGCGAAGGTTCGAAAAATGTCTATCCCCATATGACTGACGAAAGCACAAATTTTTCTCAATATATCCATAGATATCATTATTAGTAATAAATATTATATATTTTACCATAATTAATGTTCCTTAAAATGGAGGAACATTGAAATATGAGTAAGTAAACTCAAATTTAAAGCATACGCACACCTGCATGGAGTTACAGTGAAGTTTACAATGGATAAATGAAGTCGAGAAGGTCGGTAATGAGGTTCGCAATGTCAACCAAATTTATATTTTTCGTGTTTTATTTATGAAATAAATGATGTTATTTCTAAGCGTTGGCCCTGAATTTTACAATGGAGTAATTAAGTCGACAAGGTCAGTAATTAGGTTCGCAATATCTACCAAATTTATATTTTTTATGTTTTATTTATGAAAAAAATGATGTTCTTTCTAAGTGTTGGCAACCTCTCGGGCCAAATCCTTGACATTCGAGTGAAAAGCACAATCATTATCCTTACGAAAAATGCGATAAAGGCCTTCCAATAGCCAAATGTAGACCTCTTTTCCCCTAGAAAATGGGGAATCTACAACATTCATCACCATCTTTGCCACAACAAAGGATTTAAGGAGAAATCATGACTCTTGTCATCATATGTTACATTTGAAGGTGTGTTAATATAGTACAATAATATAAACTATATTTTCTCATAAATGCAATAGTCTAAAACTAAATACACACTTGTCATATTAAAGAAACTAAATTCATGTAGATTAAATTCAAGTTGCTTGTAGAAGTTATTTCTTGATAGTGAAGGTATTGCAACGAATAGGCAATCCTCAACATAAATTAAGAATTGAGTTCACTTTGATTTCTAAATACGTGTTTAGTACCTCTGTAGTAGTGTATTTATGATGCAGGAGCATCACCCTAGGAAATATTCATTTTGTAAGACCCCAAAATGGGATATATCAATTATAGATAGTTTTCTTATTTTCTCATTTTATTTAGGAGTTTGTAATAGGGTCAACTGTCTTAATTCTAGAAGAATCTGGACTGTAAATGTTGATCAGTGTTTAGCTTAGTTGTAGGGTAGTTTTAGATAGATGTCAAATTTTCTCTCTGTTTGTAAAGATATTTTTTAGGTTGTGTTGATTTACATAAAGTTGTGTGGAGGAAAAGAGCACAACTCCCTAGTGCAATTGCCATAGAAGTATTTAGACAAGAGGTTTGTAAGTCTTTTTGTACATATTTTTGGATTAGCAAAAATTATAGGAGTTTCCTTCTGGTACTTATGTGTAATTCTCTGTATAGACACTTGTGGAGTTAAGTTTTGTTCATTTGTAATTTGGGGGGAGCCATAGAATAGTTCTTCCACTGTGTTTTTCCAATTGAAATCCAAAAGGTGTGTGCTCATGCGTTGTTGAAACTTGAATAGTCTATGCCCTCAAATCACATGTGTTATGGATGATCCTATGGAGGAATAATGTTGGTAAGTTGACCATGTTGGTAAGTTGACCTACTTCTTTGGAAATAAGACTTGGATTGGATTCCACCATTCATGACAATTGTTATTAATTAGTTTATGCATGCCGAGGAAGGAACCATAGGAGGTAAATTTCCCATGTCCATAAGTAATGAAAGATGTTGAAAAAAATTAGGACTCGGGCAATGTTGAAAGAATTGAATGTGCGCATTATAAGAGCTCTTGAAAACCATCGAATGTCATCGGTTGGTTTTTGTTTGGTTCCAACCTTTTTCCAATAGGCCCGACCTCTTCTTATTATACCTGAATACCAACTGGCCCCGGTTGAAGTCGTGGTTGGGTTAAAACATGCCACCCAACAAACATACCAAGTCCAAGCTTAATTTAGATCTGACCTCATAGGTTTGATAAGAGATTGAGATTGGAAGTTTTTTTTTGTGAAGTTGGGGTCAGACTTTTGTTTCCTCTACTAGTGCTTCATGCTACGATACCGATTAATTTGCAGCGCTTTCAAAATTTAGAGTATTTTGTGCATAACATAATATACATGGGTTCTCTACTTCACCATCGTTCATATATTTTAGAATTTCAGGATCGTGCTAGTGAACTTATCCATTTAGTAACCTTTTCCGCCATAATTTTTTGGTGTTTATCGATTTTGAAAATAATTGTTAATCCAAATGATGGAATCTTACAACACAGACTACATACAAAACTTGAGGACAAGTGAATTCCTATATAAACAATCCTTCATCTCTCTAAATACGTGAACTCCACAGTAGAATCTTCGACGAGCTGGGGGTATGTGACATCATATGGTTGCAAAAGAATAGTGTAGTTAACTTGTGGAATTATGAGAATAAGTGAAGTACATGAGAAAGTTTGAAGAAGAGATGGATTTTGGGAGAATTCTATTTTTGAAAGGAAAAGGGACGAAATAAACTTTCATCTCAAGCCAAGCGAATTGCAAATTGCAATTGGAGACTTGGCCGATTAGAATTCTAGAATTAGGAAGAACTCTTTCAGAAATGCTACTTTTATTTTTACTATACATAATATATCACACATATCACACAAAGAAACTTTAATGTGAATCAATCATCATAGAGTCCTTTTTGGCCTCTTAAATTCATGCAATGCATTATAATATGTTATACTAAATATATAATGTTTGAGATACACTTATCAAAAATGATAATTGTTCCAAATTAGTCTCTTGATCAAACAGATTTCACAACTTTGTTGTCACATTGTAAATTAAAATATAGGCATCACATTGCTAAAAGGATTTTCTTGTTTAAGAGGGAATTGAAAACAATTAATTTTTATGTGTACCTAGGTGCCTTCTTAGTTGTCTACTTGCCTTCTATTTATGAAGGCTTTGAATACTATTTTCTAAATTAAGGCAATTCCATGAGAATTCAGTGGCCTACATTAAATCGATGTCAATGTTGGTGGAAGATATGTTATGAATTTATTTATTAAGGTAAGCAGGTTGCAAAGATGTAGGAGTCAAGTGGATCCGCTTTCATATTTAGTACAACTAATGCCTTATTTTTTGGTAAGCCTAGGTAATATTGTGGGCAGTGACATGGGGTTCATTGGTCGGAACTCAGACCTTTGGGCTCTATTGAACGTGTTTTCGTGAGGACATAAGACCCCAAACCTAACTAGTCGAATGTTGGGCATGAGATCCTACCTGAAGTTGATTGGGTAGGAGGTCGAACCCAAGGTTGTCTTTTGGTGATCCGTAATGAAAACTTGAAGGTGATGGAAAAATTGCAAGTAAAATTTTATGTATTTTAGGAATTGGATCACTTTACAAAACACATTAAATAATGGTTCTTAAACTTAGTTAACAACATAAAAAGAGATAAATATACCATCTTAGAAATACATAACAATAAAACTGATAAAGGAGTTCACCCCTCTCTTAGGCTACATCTTCTGGTCTAGCTTCCAATATTGGGCCTCTTTCATTAAGTGCTAAAATTTATGTTTACATGGATTTACAATGCTTAGAATGTAAAATTTATACCCCCAATAGCTTCAACATAGTCAAAAACCCCTAATTGGGCTTTTGTTGGGCTCAATTTTGCCAAAATTTGAAGAAGTTATGCTCCCTAGAAGTTTTCCCTACTAACTGATCTACAAACTGCACTGAATTTCTAATCATCCTATGAATCCCACCTTACTAGGGCGTGTCGAGTGAAAATTTCACTCGGTGTCAGCAAGATTCGCAGCGAATTGGGTGAATTTATTCGCTTACTTTAATTGTCTAGTAATGACTATGGCAGAAAACCTGGGCCTCATGGAGCCATTCCTTTGTTGGCTAGAACTAACCTCCCACCCTCGTCAACATAGCCCCTAAGCTCATTGACACGTGGTTCTGTGGAGCGCCATAAGACTGGGGTCATTCCCCTAAACTTCACACCCAACCTTTAAACACTTTGTCGAGCCCTCTGATGCAATGGCACTGGTCACATGGTACGTGTCGCGACCATGGGCTGGTCCCCAGCTTCCACTCCTGCAACTATTAGCATTGTTTGCATGTGCTCCGGTGGTTGTAAATAGTGGATGTCAGAACCTTGGGTCAAGTCTAAGCCCGAGACCTTGGCTCCCCTTCCTGTGATTTCATGGGCATGGGGTAACCAAGGGCCGGGGCTTAGCCCCGACCACATCCCCTAATAACAAAACACCTAAAATTTATATATTTAGGTTCACCACTATACATAACAAGAAACATCATGCACCCTAGCAGTAAGGTGTTGCAATGTTGGTTCGGAGGTCTTGTGTTCGACTCTCCTAGAGGCAATTCGGCCATACAAAAATTTTACCGCCCATTGGGAGGCCACATGGTTGCCCACCATTGGCCATGTGGCTCCCATCCATTGGGCCAATAAACCACACATTTGACCAATCAAAAAAATAGAAATTTTTACCAATGTGGTGAGTCTAAGTGGCATCTTTCTATTGACCCAAGAAACCTAGTCACCCTACCCAATCAGTGTACGAACTACCCATTCAACAGTCCTGCATCTAACCTGCAATTTTTTTACCTGTTTGGGAAAATGATCAAAAGACAATATCAGAAGCATACGATATCAGTTTTGAGCTATTCAAGTTTTGTTGGATTCAGGTCATCGCGATATACACTTTGGTATAGGCTTCGAGCACTTTTGAACACTTCAAATTTTGAGTACTTTATCAATCCCCTATATCACTCCTCCCAACTGGAAGCTTTTGGATCTCCAAAAGGCTATTTTCAGTCAAAAAATAGATGAGGGTACAGTTCCCTCACCCTTCCCTTTTCAATTCGTTTTGCTTTGCCTATTTTTATACATTTGAGCACCATATGAAGGTGCTTCACGTTTCCTCTTTTGCAGTTTTTGTTTTTCTATCAAGGATAGGATCTTGCTGCAATTCTTCAAGATTTTCAAGAGAGAAAAAAATTCTTGAAAGAATCTGAACATTCTCTCTTGGGTCTTTAATCAAAGGAGGCTCACCTAGTTTCAATTTCTTTTCACCTCAAAGTTTTTCTTTGTTGATGCAAATCCTTACTTCATCTCCAACCTAGAAACGATGGTCAACATGATGCTTATCATGTTTCACCTTGTACTTGACTTGATTGTTCACCAATTGTGTTCACCATCGCCATGCACCATCTGTTATCACTTAGGTTGTCCCTAGGCTCCTATTAGGGATACGGCCGAGGTAACCACAAACCAATCTTCTGATTGTAGGTTCTAGCCCACCTGCAATCGGAGAGGGCTCTCTCCTTTAGATTCAACCTCAGTTGATCTGGATTCACCTTAGTTGATATTTTAGGCTAGCTTTCTACTTCAAGGAATGTTGATTGTGATTGGGAGGAAGTAGGATCTCGAGTAAAGAGGCACAGTAATGTGTTCCTAATTTCGAACCATTGGGCATGGAGTACAGAATTGAGGCATGCAAGCGTTTTCTTGGTCACAAGGGGATACGGAGCGGATAGCCACGCAGGATACAACATTCAAGCTGCTAAGTACGGGAGATGGACATTAGGGATGAAAGGCAAAAGAGAATCCATTCATCATGCTGACAGAGGGGAGAAAGGATGAGGGGACCCGGAGGAGTTAAGAATTCCAAGACATGCACCCATAACGAACGAAACAGGGTAAACTAGAGCAGTAAGAATTTCTAGCTATGACCGTTTCAGAAGAAAACATCGAAAAGTGCAGAAATTGAACTTAAGGTGTCTTAAAAAATCTTAAGCTATTCTTTTTCCTTGCAACTTAGAATGGCGGAAAGATGATAAAACCATAAAATAAACAGGGAGGAAGAACACTTATTGGATCATGCAGAGACACAGGAATTCCGTGATCATTCCTTGGCCCAGAGAAAACAGCAAGTTGTTTCACAATCCATGCTTTCAGCAATCTTTGATTATGAAAAATATAACAGCTACAGTGCGAGTCTTTACTCAGAGAAAATCGCTGGAAAGAAACTGACCAACAACTACTACTACCAACCAACCAACCCTTTACAATATCGCTTCGGGTGGTATTTATAAACAAAATATCAGGAAGACATCATTACAAGTGACCATGACAGGTCTGCTTAGAAATCTTCAAAAAATCTAAATGCTGCTGGAAATAAATGCAAGTAAATCTTTTTGGTTGCGCTGGGGGCAGCTGAATCGGAACAGGTGATGAAGTGGCCCTTGGGGACCAGATGCGTTGCTGCTGAAGTGAATATGCTTTGGGGCTGCAGTTCAGCTTTGGTGCGAATTGAATGTGCAATTATTATGATTTGAGAGCTTCGAGTGATTTTGCTCTCCTCCTATGGATCTGCTGGAAGATATTCAATTTCTCTTACTTTGGGCCGCTGCTCAAGATATTCTCTGATAGACTTTGTCGCTACATTGATGATTTTCGCCATCGACTGATACTCTTTGACACGCTTGAAGCCTGCTGATTTGATCTGATACACTTTGAACTCTGTGAATGATCTGTTGTTGTCTTTAAACTGGATCCTTTGGCACAATTGGGTGATTTCGGGCTTTTTCGGCGCGCAGTGGGCTCGGCAATCAGAAGATTCCCTGAAGATTCCTCGAAATGGCCTATTTCCCATAGCGATGCGCGAATAGCACTCCGTGCTATTCGCGCATCGAAAACTGCCTCTGTTTCTTGATCTAGAGCTCCGAAGTGCGACTTTTCTCCTTACGCGAAGCTTTTTCGGCTTTTCTGGCTGCTGACGTAAGCACTGCGTCGGTTGTACGGTGGATGACGTCATCAGTGGGTCCCTGGTACAGCACGACGTGGTGGGGTACTAGTGGACTGTGGTGAAGAGACTCCGATGCGATATAGCGATATCGCGTCGGCAGGAAAGATGGGGATCATTGGGTTGGGCGTGTGGTGCTTGCGATTGCCGATATGCGATATCGCGATATCGCATCGGGGAAGACGGAGGGGTGGACCGATTGGACACTCGGCGCTTGCGATCGCCGATCGCCAATTTCGCGATATCGCATCGGCGGGGAACGGATGGGCAATGTTTTGCATGAAAGTGGGATGGCGAGGTTGCGATGCGAAAACGGCTTTGAAGGGGGAAAAAGGTAAGTAAGTGGGTGTGAAGGGCCTTTGAAGTTTCGGAAGGGGTCCGAATACTTTGGGGGAGTCTTATACTTAGGAAGAAGTCCAAAGTATGTGATAGGTGGTTTCGGAGGTTGGGTTCTTGCTTAGTTTCTGATAAACTAAGCAATTCCCGGGGCTTGCTATGGTTATTTTTCAACCAGGGGGAAGGAATATTACAAAGGGGAATTTACTTAATATTAATACGGGGACGGGGAACATAGGGAGCTACATAATAATGTTAGTGGTTAGCATGGAGATGATAAGAAAGTGCTAAGTTCAGGGGGAACTTAGGTTGTTGCAATGGGGAAGGACCATACTTCGGGAGAAGATATGGAACAACTTTGAGCAAGGCAGATCTTTACTCAACCAGAGTGATGAAGATGATGAACTAAAGAGGTGTCAAGTAGATCTTGACCTCTTTTTGGGGATGTCAGTTAATGATTGGGGGAAAGCAGAGAAGGGGAGTTAGTTATACCTCACTTGAGCCTTTTGCTTACAAATTCTTTGCTGTATTATGTTCTGCATGATATGAATACCTGCAAACTTGGAACTTGTCAGCATTTCAACAGCCTCAGAACTACCTACCCAGCCTACTTCCTAGCATTTTTTCTTCTTTTGCTTGGGGGTGCACTTAGACTTGCAAACCCATCATACATTTTCTTTTGATATCTTCCTATCTACATACTACCCTTATTTCTTCCAGAGCCAAGATTAAACTGTTGGACTCTTCTGTTTCTCTACCTATCTAAGAGTCTGCCAAGATTAAACTGTTTGGACATGCTTACAATCTCTATATTCTAAAACATGAAATTTAAACCTAGAGAGACCAAGATTAAACTGTTTGGACCTCCCTTTAACCTAAAATAGCGATACCAGGAAAATTTTACAAAATTTGAAGGCGATTGAATGAATCTTGAAGTAGCCTTCTTCATTTGGAGACTGTTTGAGCAAATATGGAGAATTGTAGCAAGCAAAGTACGACATATTTGGCCTGTGAAATGCCAATCATGAAAAATGAATACCTGCTGCAGCAGGAGCTAACACCATCCTTCCTCAAAACCAAAACATTAGGAGATCCATAAGAATATGTATTATAAATAATGTTCCCTTTGTCAAGTAGCTCTTGCATTTGCTTCTTGATTCCTGCATTCTCTAACATTGGCATCTTTTTCAAACCAATATTTGGATTAAGACAATCCCACTACAATTGAAATTCATGTTGTTTTCCTCTTTTGGGAGGCAACACATTAGATTCTTGAAACATCTTATCACATGTGTTAACAACTTCAACTAAATAATATTTTAATATTGCATCACATTTTTGGAAGGCTTCAGATTCATCAACATCTTTATGTTTAATCATCAACAATGCAAAATTATGACTAACATTAATAGACCTCTTCATTTGTCCAGCATTCACAAGAGACAAATTAAACTTCTTGCAATGTGATCTAACAATATACTCAATCCCATTTTTAAACAAATGATACTTGTTCTCATGGCGCTGAAAGATGGCTTTCATTTTATATAAGTATGGGCTTCCGAAAACAATCCCACATATGTCAAGTGGTACTACATCAAGTTCTACCTCATTAATAAAAACTGTTGTGATGGCGAATTTAAGTATAAATTTTCTTGTCAATTGAAATTTGGAATTATCACAAACCCAACCCAAAGGATAAGTTTTAGGATGAGGAATGGTTTCTAAATTTAGTTTCTTGACAATGTCTTCTGAAATGAGGTTTGCTTGTGATCCACTATTAAAAAAAAGTATCTACTTTTTTATGTTCTGTGATGACTCTAATATGGAAAAGCACTATTCTTTCTCTTTCATTTTGAGTTTCAATGGTTTTCTAGAAGAACTAGTACTTGCAATAGAATCCTTACCTTTTAATCCCATGGCTATGATTTTTGTTTCATCTCCGAAATCAAATCCTAGATCTTGTTGTGTAGTTGCAGCAATATTTTCTTTCTCCTTGCTATTAAACTTTTTGGGTCTCATCTCAGGATAAATTTTCCAACAGTGGCCTTCATGATGGCCTGCTTTGGAACAATGTTTACATGTGATTTTTTCTCCCTCCCCCTTTACTAAAGCATTATTTTTATCCTTTCCTTTGAACTTCCCTTTTCCTTTCTCTAGTATTAAATGACTTCTCACTAGTTTCTTCATAAACATTCTTCCCTGTTGCTTCTAAATGAGTTTCTTGTACACAAACTTCATCTAGTTTTGTAGGGTTAAACATGATAATTGTGTGTCTTAAATAACTATGTAAACCTCCAATGTATTTCAGTAGAGTGTCTTGGGAGGAAAATTCTATACCCAAAATCAAAGCTTTTTTCCTAAATTACTGAATATGGCTTTGCACATTTTGACCATTAGCTTGCCTAAAGTTTTTCCAATCCATTATAGTTTTTTTCATGTATTCTAATGAATAAAATTGTCTTATTATTTCAACAACAAAATCATTCCAAGAGGATAAAACCTTACTATGTTTCTTCATGTCCTCTTGAGTTTTGGCCTCCAACCAAATAAGTGTTGCACTTTCCAACCTAAGAGGAGCAAGTTGAGTTTTGGTCTCATCATCCTTGATTCTTTGTATCCTACAATATACTTCAATCTGATGAATCTAATTATCTAATTATCTAATTTCTCAACACCTACCTCTCCATCATACATAGATAATTCAAACTTAATGTCAAGCTTTAACAAAGGATTTTTAGCATGTCCCTTTGGATAATTTGGAGTTGTTGGTGAAAGGGTAGAAGAAGTAAAAGAAGATGAGGATGAGGATGGAGGTGAAGGTGGTGGCCTGTCACCATTTTCTCCATTCCCTTTTGGAGGTTTGTCTCCTTTTCTTCCATCTCCTTTCAATGGAGGTTTTGAGCTTCTCTCCTCATAAAGAACCTTTACCATTTCAAACATTTCAAAGAAAGATTTTCTGAAAGTTCTCTCATCTTCAGACATCCCTTTAGGACCTTCTTCATGTGCCATGACTAGTGAAGCTTGAGGTATGAGTGTTCTCCTTCAAACAATTTGAGACCTTGGCTCCACAAGTTCTCCTTCTCCTCTTTTAAGCTTCAACGTTGTAAGCATCATAAAACACTTGCAAACAAAATCAAACCTTCAAAACAACCTTGAGCTCTGATACCAAACATATTTGCAATGCAAACTTGAAGGTGATGGAAAAATTGCAAGTAAAATTTTATGTATTTTAGGCAATGGATCACTTTGAAAAACACATAAAATAATGGTTTTTAAACTTAGTTAACAACATAAACATAGACAAATATACCATATCAAAAACACATAATAGAAAAAATGATAAAGGAGTTCACCCCTCTCTTGGGCTATATCTCCTGGTCCAATTTCCAATGTTGGGCCTCTTTCATTAGGTGCTAAAATTTGTGTTTACATGGATTTACAGTGCTTGGAATGTATAAATTATGTCTCCAGTGGCTTCAGAACAGTCAAAAACCCCTGGCTGGGCTTTTGTTGGGCTCAATTTTGCCTAAAAATGGCGAAGTTATGTTCCCTAGAAGTTTTCCCTATTAATTAATCTACAAATTGCATTGAATTTCTAATCATCCTATGAATTCCGCCTTTACCAAGCGCACCAAGCGACAATTTTTCCCCGTGCTGGAGAGATTCATGCTGAATTGCGTGCATTTTTTTTACTCAGTTTAATTGTCAGTAAGGAATTTGGTGAAAAACCTAGGCCACATGGGGTCATGCGTCCAGGGGCTGGGGCTAACCACCCGCACCTGTCAACATAGCCCCTAGGCTTGTCAGCATGTGGTTCTATGGACTTCCATAAGACCAGGATCGTTCCCCTAAACTTCGCACCCAAACATTAAACACTCCGCCAAGCCCTCCATTGCAATGGCACTGGTCACATGGTACGTGTCGCGACTGTGGGTTGGTCCCTAGCTTCCACCCATACAACTGTTAGCGTTGTTGGCATGTGGTCTTATGGTGGTAAATAGTGGGTGACGGAACCTTGGGTCAAGCCTAAGCCCGAGCCCTTGGCTCCCCTGCCTACGGTCTTGTGGACATGGGGTGACTGGGGGCCAGGGATTAGCCCCAGCCCCGTCCCCCAACAACAAAACACATAAAATTTATATTTATGTTCACCACTATACATAATAAGAAACACCATGCGCCCTAGTTGTAAGGCACTGAAATGTTGGTTTCGAGGTCCTGTGTTAGACTCTCCTAGAGGTAGTTCGACCATACAAAAATTTTACCACCCATTGGGAGGCCACGTGGTTGCCCACCATTGGCCCATGGCTCCCATCCATTGGGCCAGAAAACCACACATTCAACAAATAAAAAACACATTCTCCCATCCATTGGGCTAGCAAACCATTCTCCCATCCGTTGGGCCACCATTGGCCCATTTGGTTCCCATCCATTGGGCCAGCAAACCACACATTCGACCAATTGAAAACACATAAATTTTAACCAATGCGGTGAGGCCAAGTGGAAGCCTACCATTGGCCCGAGAAACCCAGTCAACATGTCCAATCACCCTGCCCAGTCAGCGTACAGACTTCCCAGTCAGTGAACCTGCATCCAACCTGTAAATGTTTTACATGTTTGGGAAAATGATCAGAACACGATATCGGGATCATAAGATAACGGTTTTAAGCGATTCAAGTTGCGTTGGATTCAGGTCATTGAGATCTACGCTTTGGTATAGGTTTTTATCACTTTTGAACACTTTTAATTTTGAGAAATTTACTGATCCCCTAGATCATTTGGATTCCTCTTTACCCATCAGACAATATTTTTTTGAAGTTTTGGGTCTTTATGTTACCCATCAAGAAACATTACGTTTAAAATTTTTCCCTTCAATATCGATGTGTTGATAATAAATTAACCCTCACCATTAGAGGTTTGATTAAAAAATTACCTTTCAATAACATAGTTATGTTAAAAAAAATTGTATATTTATCGTAATGAAAAAACAAAATGACCATAACACACAAATGACTTATTAAATCTTGAATATTGGTTTAAAATTGCATGGAACACTCACAATAAAATATATGGAACCTAAAATTAATAGGATTTATGCTATGATTTATGTAATCCAATATATACTATTGGATCTAAAGATGAAGCATACATTTGACATTATTGTTACCAGGAATAGTGTCCACTCAGAGTTGCTATTCCCACTAAGACTGGTAGCTATATTAGAAATAAACAAGTAAAGACTACTTTCATTTTCCTTTATGAAAATAGATAAGAGTGGAACAAAGGACACCAACCTTAGTCATGCGCTTGGTTCCTTACTTGATTCCTCTCCTTCCTGATAGATCTTTACCGCTTCTTCTTCGTCTGGCCAGCTTCAAAGAGCACCTGTGGAATCAAAGTAGCATAATACTATCGAAGAACAGAGGTCTATATTCATAAATAACACAGGACCAGATATGTATTAACCATACAAATGCATATACAATCAAACATACAATAATATGGAGGAAAACTTGAATAGCTTTATTAATATCAAGAATAGCAAGAGGATTACAAACAATAGTTCTGACCCAGCATCATCCTCCAGCAAGAAAGCCCTTCTTCACCTCAAGTAAAGCTTAGATCACCCAACACTATGAAGTTTCACTAGAAAACCAA
>APFE031404013.1:11511-23989 GCA_000404065.3 Pinus taeda | reverse complement strand
GAGTGTAAAAGAAACGCTCGGCAATCTTTTCATTTTTAGAGTTCAGAAAAGGGCTTAAAAGGATACTCTTGATGTTTTGGTTCGTGAAAAATGACAAAGTTTCCCTGAAATCCCTTTGTCCTGCACAAAAACGACACATTACTCATACCTGTTTAAGATAGGCAAAAATACATTGAAAAATGTCCTTCCATGGTGAAAATAAACAAATTTAGTATTTATTCATCTAAAAACCTATAAAAAGACTTTTTACCATGTCATTTTTACCATTTTACTGTTGAGGGAGAGAAAAGGGCTTTTGGCAAGAAACTTCCCGTGGACTTTGCGGAGAATCCGACCGTCGGAATCGAGCGCTGTCTCTTTCAGGTATTTCACAACATCCTCCTCTTTATTTTCATCCGATTAGAATTTCATTTGAAGCCCTAATTTGATTTTTTGGGGGCTTTGGGGTTTTGAGATGTGCTTTTCGGGGTACGCAGGTATCCCATGGGTAACCTGCGTACCCCGACATTTTCCTTAAAGAGAAAATGGTCGGGGTACGCAACCTACCTTCAGCACAGCTGCGTACCCACACTCTGTTTCTGAAGGCGGGGTGCGTACTCCGTGCAAAGCGGATTTACAAAACCGAACTCAATATTGAACCATTATTTTTTGATTTGATGGTTTCTAATGCATGTTTTTTGGTGTGTAGATTGCCCACCATGCTTGATTGGCATGAAAGAGAACACGAAGATGTTGATTTGGCCGCTATTAATCATCAACCTTCCATTGATGCTTTAAAAGCATGTGGTCTTTACAAATACTGGGCCATACCTGGCATGAGGGCCTAGGTGCCATTCTTAGAGTGGCTGGTCGAGAGATGGAATGTCCAGGATCAGTGCTTTTATATTGGAGGGCACCAGCTCGAGATAGAGCCCTCGGACATATATTTTCTCATTGGTTTGCCTAATAGGGGCGGGCACCTATCTCTATTCGGGACTAGGCCGGGTGGCCTATCCCTTGCGAGCCTCCGGCTAGAGTGGTGCAACAATCAGAACCAGGAGAAGGGGATAGAAATCAAGTTCATATCCCGACCTGAACTTATGGTGATTGCCTTTACAGTTACCAGACTCTATGGTGCAGCCGCTTTACACCTTGCCACCGGGTCCTAGATGCGGATGGCGATTGATTGCTACCGAGGCACCATTTTCAACTAGTGCGATGCTGTGTTGGCCAATATGAAGGGCCAACTGACTAGGGCAAAGAACGGGCAATCAAAGACTTTTGGATATGGGCCTTTGGTTGTGAGCTTTGCCTTAGAGAGAGTTCCGATGGTGATCCCACAGCATCTCACAGTTGAGGTTGGGCCTCCTCGCGAGCCGAAGTTGATGAGATGGGTTGCAGTGATGGCCTGGCATCCTGATGAGGGAGCGGGAGTCGTTCGATTTCCTACGGCTTACTTTCACTGGTTAGAGAACCAGGTCTTCACCATTCAGGATTTTCCTTATGCTGGAATGGATTTTCGTGGAGATCCGGACATGGTTCTTCCACAGGGAGAATAATGGGATGACAGAGGTATATTCATTTTCACAAGTGTTTTAAATTATCTATATTTTTTGTTTTTAAACATCGTCTCAAAACTGACAGTAAAATTTTCAAAATGCAGATGTAGGTCCACGGCGTCCAGCTAATCTCCGGCCTTTCGAGAGGAGACATCCAGTTGCACCGGTACCGGTCCCACAGGATGCGGCAGCAGAGACGCTAGCTGAGTTGGAGCAGGATCTAGAGCGTCTGACGGCAGATATACCAAAGACTACCATAGATGATATTCCTATCAGGCTTCAACGCCATGTAGTCGTGGTCCTAGGACCTTTTAGGAGGTTCTTATGTAGGGTAGCCCATGCAGTGGTGTCGTATAGGGAGCACCACGAGTGATTGGATGGTTGCTTTGTAGACACATGTGACATTTTGGTTTTTTGTACTTATCATTTTTGCCGATCATAAGGTGTTTTTCAACCTATGATCGAAGACCGATGTATAATTTTTTACCACACTCTATCTATATATATATCATTTTACCAGCTTATCTTGTTAAACATGTGTGATGAAATGTTTTTAAATTTACAATTATCTCAAATGTCTGTCTAATACTCGAGAAGAAATTGCATCTGCTAATGTATTTAGAAACCTTGGAATATGCTGATATTCAATGTAATCAAACTCACGTTCCAAGAGACGCACTCTCAAAAACAATCTTAATAACACAGGATTTCTAATGGCATAAAATCTATTAAGTTGTAATACAACGAGTTCAGAATCTAACCTCACTATCAAACATCGAATTCCAAATGAAATAGATTCAGACAATAACTCAATCACTGCACTGTATTCTGCAATGTTGTTTGTTGTTTGACCGAGGCTCACCCCATGCATAGAAACTAACTCGTCAGAGGGCGAATAGATAACCCAGGCTACGGAAGATATATTCTGTGTACTACGACAAGCGCCATCAGCAAATCCAATGTACGTTTGGAGAGGCATCGACATCTGTAATATCAAGAGTAAAACCAAGATAAGCTAGAATAATGACGAAAACACACTCTCTGAGCTAAGCACACTGTCTAGACAAACAAACACACCAGCTAGAAAGAAAACCTAACTAGAAAGGAAACCTAACCTAACTAAAAATTCTCCATACCCATCATTTAAGCATAATACCTCTTAAGGTAAAGTCCATTTCTGGGTTTACCCAAAGAGTCCCCGTCAAAATCAACTAGCTCATATGCCCCCTTTGATAGCTTTCGCTTGACAATGTAGGGCCCATGCCACATAGGAACGAATTTTCCAACACCTAGTTTATCGTTAGCTTGATCATATAATAGCACTAGGTCTCCTTCTGAAAAATTTCGAGGGGTCACATTTCTATCATACTGAGCTTTCATCCGTTTCAAATGAGTCTCGATTGCCAATGTAGCATCACGACGAGTTTCATCTAATTGAGCTAAGTATAATAAACGCTTCTCCTCTTCGGACGTAGCTGGGAGTAATTCGATATCCATTTGAAGTGATGGGATTTCGAATTCAATGGGCAACACAGCTTCCAAGCCATAAACTAGTTGGAAAGGAGTGAACCCTGTTGATGTTTTCACTGAGGTTCGATATGCCCATAACGCTGAAAATAACATGTTGTGCCTGTTATCACTGACAAAATTTCAATGCCAAATGTCTTACATTTGTTTGATAGTAAAGGTCGGTGCTAGTCTAAGTTTGAATTTTTGTTTGCCTTAGAGATAGTAAAGGTCGGTGCTAGTCTAAGTTTCAATTTTTGTTTGCCTTAGAGTCTTGAATCAACTATGTATTCTCACCCATCACTGGTCATTCTCAGTCATCCCCGTCTCATAGCCATGTGTGAAACTGTGCATGAGTTACAATGTGTCACAAAGCTTTTTAGGTTATTTTGTAGCTCATGTGATAATTTTAAAGTGTTTCCACAGCGCATAAAGCCTTTTTGTAATTTTGTAGCGCAACATGTTTTAGGCTGCACTACAAAATTGGGGATTTGTTCGAATCCATAGCAACTGTCATGAAAAATAGCTATGCGGTGGATGTATTTTACAGGTGGCATACTCTCAAGCTCCTGCGTGTATGTTTGTCATCAATTTTGGATGCCAGAAATACTCATATGAATGGTCTCTTTGTGATGAGTTAAGAAACGTTGCAAAAATGTTGCAAGTGGCTACAACCTGCAAACTATTGAAGACAAAACCTAAAAGTCATGCCACTGGAATTTATATCAGCTCTTCCCTGCGCCAAAAATCATTATCGACAAATGCCATGACATGTAATATTGAGCCTGAATCTGCTCTTTTTCCAGGGCTACCGGATGATGTTGCTAAGCATTGTCTGGCACTTGTGCCGCGCATTTATTTCCAGTTTTTGGGGTCCGTTTGTAAACTATGGAGGAAATTCATTCAACGCAAAGAATTCTATGTGGTGAGAAAAACTGGTAGGTACCGTGGAAGAATGGATTTATGTACTGACAACTGACGAAGATACTGAAAAACCCCATTGGCAGGTTCTTAGCTCTGTTCATGGTAAATGGCAATCACTTCCACCAATGCCTGGTCCCATGAAGACAGGATTCAGTTATGTTGTGATTGATAGGAAACTTTTGGTCATGGCTGGTTTGTTTGATGATGATTCTGGTACTGCTAAGGCTTCAGCGAACATTTATATGTATGAATCTGCATTAAACAGGTGGAGTGAGCTTCCAAACATGAAGGTAGCACGCTATGACTTTGCTTGTGCAGAGGTCAATGGCCTTGTTTATGTGGTTGGTGGTCATGGAGAGAGAGCTGAAAACCTTTCTAGTGTTGAGGTTTTTGACCCAAAAACAAATGAGTGGACCATGATTGAGAGTCTAAGAAGGCCCAGGTGGGGTTGTTTTGCTCATTGCCTTGAAGGAAGGTTGTATGTCATGGGTGGACGTTCAAGCTTCACCATAGGACATCCAAGGTGTATTGATGTTTATGATCCTAAAATCCATACTTGGAAAGAAATGAAAAATGGGTGTTTTATGGTTGTTGCTCATGCTGTTCTGGACAAGAATCTTTTCTGTATAGAATGGAAGAATGAAAGGAAGTTGGCAGTTTTCAATATTGTGGATAACTCGTGGCAAAGAATCCCTTTGCCACTGACTGGGAGCATAACTGTTGGCTTTCGCTTTGGCATCCTGAATGGGAATCTACTGTTCTTCTCCACCAAAATTGAACCCTTATTTAAGACGCTAGTATATGATCCAATGAGTACTATCATAGAGGAGGACGATTGACTTTGTTAAATCATATTATGAAATGCCAGATGAGGATATTGCACCAGAAAAAATATCTCCGTGGCTGCTCCATATAGAACTGAACAGAGAGATGATGGTAAATAAAAAGCTCAGTATGGCAGACATTGCAGAAAGATCAACCTTGAGTTTGATGATGATTTGACATGCATTTTTAATGATGACAACGCAGAAATGGATCTAAGGGAATTCCAGATATCAATAAAGTGTTTATCAAGTCTGGAAAAATCAGCAAGTTTGATGAGAATGATGGATTTAAGCCTGAGACAGAATGGATGCTAGATACAGAAGGTGTCAATATGTTAGCTGTCATGTGCCATGAAGATGTAGATGCTACTAGGATAACAAGTAATAACTTGATTGAGGTTATTGAAGTGCTGGGAATAGAGGCTGTGAGGAAAGCTCTTCAGGATGAGCTTCGAGTTGTGATATCATTCAATAGGTCATATGTGAACTATAGGCATTTAGCTATTCTTTGTGACACAATGACATATCGAGGTCATTTGATGGCTATTACTAGACATGGTATCAATCGTAATGACACAGGGCCAATGATGAGATGTTCATTTGAGGAGACAGTGGATATCCTTTTGGGTGCTGCTATTTATGCTGAAGGTGACCCTCTTAGGGGTGTTACAGAAAACATCATGCTCGGCCAGTTGGCTCCTATTGGTACAGGTGATTGTGCCTTGTATTTGAATGACCAAATGCTGCAACAGGCTATTGAACTCCAGTTACCCAGCTATATGGAAGGTGTAGACTTTGGTATTTAAAACAGCCAACCAGAATAACACAAGTGGAAATAAGTGGTTTGAATAAAAAAAGTGGCATTTTGTCATATCATAAGAAAATTAAAACATGGATAAGACAGCTTGAATGCGTTGTCCCTTTTGTTCCCGAAATAGTGGATGACACATCATCAAATCAGGTTTCATAACAATGGAACAACACATCAAGGACCGACAAACAGGGGCCTGTGTTTCAGGGTAACAGAAAAGATGTGTCATTGAAGACAAACATGGAGCATTAAAGGTTCATCACAGCTATCTCAACCAAACTCCAGGTGTCAGAGAACGATAATGATTGAAGATCAAGGCTGTTATAGAATTTGAGTCCTATTTGATTTAGAAGTCTAGAAGATCTAGTAGAATTAGAATTTTAATTGTTTTAGGATTCCAGCGCTGTCAATTAATAGTCAGCTGTAATTATTAGTTAGTTAAAAGTTAGTAGGTGTCATCATAGGCAGAATCGAATTCCCCTCATGCTGGAGGAGGAATATCGATTAGTTAGAGTTGTGTTGCTATATATAGCTGAATCATCTTTGTAACAAGGGTTGGATGGTTATGAAAAAAACAAAGTTTTATTGGCCTATGTAAAAGACTTTTTACAGTAATAGAAAGGACTACTTTTTCTTCTCAATATTCATACTTTGTTCAAATGCTCAAGATGTATGTGGTTTTGTCTTATCCTTTATATTTTACAGCTCTATAGATATACAATCACTCTAAATTCACCTAGTGCTCAGACTTTCTGTGTATATTTATGAGTTGAGGTTCTTTTGAGAGATGTTTTGAGTGTTTAAACATTACATGCCTTGACTTCCATGAATGAGTAGTTTTATGGTTTACTGAAATGGTGTTTGACTCCATGAGCCCAATGGAAGAAATCTTATGTTGTCTGTCCAACCAGCATGTTTATTAATGTTTTCATTTCAAGAGTTAGCCCTCTTTGTGTTAAAAGATAAATCAGTAGTTTATTTTGAGAGAGCCCTCTCAGGTTAGGGAGGCTAATCCTTAGCCAAGAGTCTGGTCTGAAATAGTTACATAGAGTCTAACTGATTAGCAGCCATCAGTACTGATTTTGTGATAACATTTTGGTGCGTCTGCCGGGAGTATGAAGATTACTCATTCCCAAAAATATGAGACTGAACTTCTGAAGGTAGCAGGAGCTCAGAGGAATTTTTGAGGCTGCAAATCTACCTTGGCGACTCCATTGTTGAAGAATTCGAAATTCATAGATTCATGGTGATTCCACTGGAGTTATGAAGGACCCAGATGCTACCATTCTTATTTCAAGGTATGCATGCATAGATTTTTCAGGAATTCATGGTTTCCCAAATCATTTTCCCAAGAATGCATATTTTCTAAGGAATGGTCCAAAATTCAATGGAGAAGACTTGAGTTTAACGTTGAAGCATATATTAGATTTCTGTCATTTTGCTGAGCTTCTTAGAGTTAAACATGAGGATGTTTGCATTATGTTATTCTATGATTCATTTCAAGGGAAATGTAAACAGTGGATTGAAAGCTTTCCTACCAAATCTATCAAGTCATTTGAAGACTTTTGGCTTATGTTTTTGGACGAATGGATAGATAGATCAGTGGTGTTGGCAAGTTCTCCTTCAGTTCAAGGTTTCAAACAATGGAATAATGATCATAGTAATGGAGATACAAATGAAAATTTTTCTTTGTCCTTGTCTTCGTATCTAAAATCATTTGAGTGCAAGTCAGAAGACAAGATGAAATTTTTGGATGAAGTTGCTAAGGACATTGAGAAAGACATTGAAGGTTTAGAAGGTCAAATTTAGGCATATAGTTTTCATAATCATGATCATTACTTTCAAAAGCTTTCTGTGACAGAACACAAGGAAAGAATGTTGGTTCCTTTCTCTTTCACGATTGAGGAACTGTATGCTGTTGTTGAAGATCAGTTTGCAGAGCCAGAAAGTTACAAGAATCATCAAGCTGATCGTGTATTATGGGATCCTATAGCTGAATACATGGAAGAGTTTTATTCTCCAGTGTTTCAGCTTTTCTATGAAGATCAGAAGCAATTTCAGTGGCAGTGGTCATCACAATATCATAGTGGCTCTGAACTCCGATGCAGTCAAAGAAATCCAATATCAGATAAGACAAATGATTGGCTACATTGGAAATTTCACATTGATTGAGCCGAAAGAAATTTGAATTGTTAGGGTAAGTAGGTAGGAAAATGCAAATAAGCTCAAGGTTGACTAAGAATTTTTTTTTAGTAGATGTAGATTCCTTTCTCCTACAGTGATCATCAAGCTTAAGCCCGAGGTTAAGGCCCAAGAAGCTTGAAGGGGATGTTTGTCAAGCAAATCCATGTTGGTTATAAAAAAGGACAAAGGACTGGACCTACGAGTTCTTAGTGTACTACAGGAGCACACTATCCCAAGTGGAGCCACTATTATCACTGACAAAATTTCAATGCCAAATGTCTTACATTTGTTTGATAGTAAAGGTCGGTGCTAGTCTAAGTTTGAATTTTTGTTTGCCTTAGAGTCTTGAGTCAACTATGTATTCTCACCCATCACTGGTCATTCTCAGTCATCCCCGTCTCATAGCCATGTGTGAAACTGTGCATGAGTTACAATGTGTCACAAAGCTTTTTAGGTTATTTTGTAGCTCATGTGATAATTTTAAAGTATTCCCGCAGCGCATAAAGCCTTTTTGTAATTTCGCAGCGCAACATGTTTTAGGCTATGCTACAAAATTGGGGATTTGTTCGAATCCATAGCAACTGTCATGAAAAATAGCTATGCGGTGGATGTATTTTACAGGTGGCATACTCTCAAGCTCCTGCGTGTATGCTTGTCATCAATTCTGAATCTCGAAGCCTCAAAGTTCATGTAGCTGTGAGTACATGCTCACACGTTGGTGGCCAGAGCACGATATGCAGATGTTGAACTAAATGTATACAATTACGCTAAATGAGAAGTTTCATTACTTCAAATGGGAACCCTGGTCTCTGAGGAAAGTGAATTTGTTGTACCCAATGATCAATTCAGCCAACAGGCCTTGGTTTTTTTTCTCTCCAACGATGTCTTGATATGCACAAAAGGTCTATCCAGCACCTAGCTGGTTTTGGGTCTGATATTGCATCTCAGTTTTATTTTGTTGGGCATTACTCCAAAAAGACTTGGAGGTTGTGAATGCTGGAGGAAAGTATAAGCACCTTTTGAATATAGCCATGCAATTCAGGAAGTGCTGCAACCACCCATATCTCTTTCAGGGTGCTGAGCCAGGTCCACCATACGCCACTAGAGATCATCTAATCACTAATGCGAGCAAAATGGTTCTTTTGAATAGGTTGCTTCCAAAACTGAAGGACCGTGATTCCAAAGTTCTTATTTTTTCGCAGATGACAAGACTGTAGACATTCTGCGGGATTATCGTATGTTCAATGGATATCAGTATTGACAAATTGATGGGAATACTTCAACAGAGGCATCACCAACGGAATTGCAAAGCGATATTCTTGGTTCTAGACTGAACAAACCTGTTGTCTTTTGGAATGTCGAAAAAGGTCCTATTAAGGTACCCATGGATATCAAAGAAATAATTAAGCTTGTAGTTAGCCAAGCTCAGAAGAGGAATGTTTTAGTTGGGAGCACAACGTTTCACCGCATCAATGTTGCAGAGGCTAGTGCTGATCCATTATCTGGACTATATATTGGGGCCTTTGGTCCTTATACCTCTGAAGTGGTGGACTTAAGGCGCAAATATGGTCATTGGCACAATGTGGACGAAAGTCTCAATGAAGGCTCTAATTTGGAATTCTTTGAATATGTGGAAGCTTTGAAATTGATTGGTGACCCAAACGTACCAGCTGGGCAGATTACTTTTCATGCAAAAATAGACAAAGAAAATCGTTTATCAAACCATGGAATTTATCCAGAGGAACTTGGAGTGGTTGTGAGGTATAAAGGTCAAGAAAGAATGGCAGAACCTGGGTTTCATAATCCATAGTGGATTGATGGTGAATTAGTGCTCCTTGATGGAAAAGCTAGTGCTCATGCAAATGGTTCGCAACTCGGCTTTGTATACTTTGTGCCTGAGCGACACTTTCTTATATTGTTCAACCGGTTGAGGCTTCAACAATAAGATCGAGATTGCTAAATCTCTGTTGAGTGAAAACTGTTTTTCACATCGGAGGTTAAGGCTCTGAGGTAGTTTCACTGGAGCTCTTATGTTACATGGAGGCATTTAAGAGCCAAGAAGCAAAGCAGGGGTTGGATCAACAGTAAGCTGATTGAATGCAGGGGCAAGTAATGGAGTAGCCAATCAAAGTTGCACAACATAGTTGCGTCAAGAATGGATGCAAAGCTAAACATTGCGCGATGGGTTGGTGAACAAATGGGTGGTCTCAGCTATTTGGAGTTTCTACGAAACCTTGAAAAACAAGTAGAAGAAGAATGGTCGACAGTTGCAGGTTTACTTGAGGAAATACGGAGTAGCATATTTTCAAGGAAACAAGTACTGATGAACTTGACAGCTAATGAAAAGAATCTTGCAAATGCTGAACAACATGTAGCAGATTTGCTCAGTGCTCTCCCTGAGACTAATACCTTGGAGATCCCTTCCTGGGACAATCGCCTTTCTCCGATCAATGAAGCCCTTCTGATTCCAACTCAGGATAATTATGTTGGAAAAGCAGCAAATATATATGAAACTGGTTATCGACTAAATGGTAGTGCATATGTCATTTCCAAGTACACTGGGAATACATGGTTGTGGGATCGTGTACGTGTCAGTGGTGGTGCCTATGGAGGTTTTTGTGATTTTGACTCCCATTCAGAGGCCAGGGATGTGGAGGTAGTTCTTGACATGATACCTTCCATAACAATTGATGTTACATGTGAAACTGAAGGTGAAGAAGGCATTCAAGAAGGTGACATTGTTACATTGCGAGCTTGGATTTCATTGAAACGTGGAAATGGTCTTACTTCTGCTCTGCCTCATGCACCTTACTTCCCATTCCATAAAGAAGAAAATTATTGGTTATTGCTTGCTGATCCTGTCTCTAATAATGTGTGGGTTTCACAAAAGGTCAGTTTTATGGATGAGGCTACCTGCACGAACTGATAGTATGCTATAATCAGTTCATTTTGATTATGATGCCTCGTGTTCTTTCTCAACCTCAATCCTGTCACTGTTTGAGAAGTGGTACTCATTGGAACAGCTTGGATAATCTTGCTAGCACAAAGTTTCAGGTCTGAGATGGAAATGTATTTTGTAGGAGTTTTTTCCTGAGTATAGTGGTGATCATTCAAGGCCACATTCTATGATTCCATTAGGTTCTGCAAGAAGGGGTGAGTTGGCTTCTCGGGCTCCTTTAGTTGTGTCAACTTTGCAAGCTATTAGTGGATTGAAGGATGCTGCATTTGGTAATTGTTTATCTCGATTTTTCCCACTATTAGCAAGTCTAGTCAGCTGTGAGCATGGTTCAGGAGAAGTACAATTGGCACTAAGTAACATACTCAGTTCCTGGATTGGTCCAGTTTTACTCCAGGCTTGATCTACAGTTATAGTTTTGTCAGATGAGCTTTGTCACAAACTACAGTGACAGCTACTGCTTAATGACAGTGGAAATTTCTGTTGGCAGAGGCAGATTTTATGGTTTAATTGATTCCACTGTTCTTCATATACAAGATATTTTCCAACAGTGGAATTAACTAAGGTTAAAGGCGTCTCAGTTCTTGTGCACAGGTATAGTTCTTAGCAGGTAAATGCACATTGCAAACATAACAAGACAAGTGTGATGCAGGCGTAGATTCATTTTGTTTGACACTGGACAAGTATGATCATATTAAGACCTTGGGTTAAAAAAGCAAATTGTTTTAAATAAAAGAGCATTTTCGTAGCGCGCTACGAAACTGCTGTAGATGATGTTTTTTTTAAACGCAGACAGACAGTGGATATTATGAGCGGGAATTTTAAAGAGAGATACCTGTCCATCAAAGAAGCATCCAGCATATCAGGAACGTGGTAATGCCCTGTATTCAGGGGTTATTAAAGATTTAAAGGACCTACTGCTGCATATTAGGTGATGCTAGGTGATGGAGGACCAGAACCGAAAGTTTAGGGATATTCTCAGCCAACGTGGAGCGGATCAAAGTCTTCAGCATCCAAATCAAACATGGAACATTAATTGCTCATCTCATGCCATCTCAGCCAAATGCAAAGGAAACCAGGTGTCAAAGCTGCAAGGAGGAATCTTTCTACGAAAGAGATAGAATTAGAGTTATAATTAGATTAGAAATCTTTAGAACTTTTGTTAATGGTTGTTTTATTAAATAAGTTTGTTAAAAACAGATAAGGGTCATTAGTGACAGTCATCGAGCTCCCCTCATGCTGGAGGAGGAAGTTCCAATTAGTTAGAGTTGTGTTGCTATATATAGCTAAATCATCTTTGTAACAAAGGTTGGATGTTTATGCAAAAAACATAGTTTATATTGGCTTTTGTAAAAGACTTTTTACAGTAATAGAAAGACTACTTTTTCTTCTCAAGATTCATACTTTCTTCAAATACTCAAGATGTATGTGGTTTTGTCTTATCCTTCATGTTTTACAGCTCTA
The DNA here is from genome assembly GCA_000404065.3 of Pinus taeda. Taxonomy (NCBI): domain Eukaryota; kingdom Viridiplantae; phylum Streptophyta; class Pinopsida; order Pinales; family Pinaceae; genus Pinus; species Pinus taeda. The sequence goes on along the minus strand of APFE031404013.1, from coordinate 11,782 downwards.
TAGGTATACAATCACTCTGAATTCACCTAGTGCTCAGACTTCCTGTGTATACTTATGAGTTGAGGTTCTTTGAGAAATGTCCTTCATGTTTTATAGCTCTATAGGTATACAATCACTCTGAATTCACCTAGTGCTCAGACTTCCTGTGTATACTTATGAGTTGGGGTTCTTTGAGAAATGTTTTGAGTGTTTAAACATTACATGCCTTGACTTCCATGAATGAGTAGTTGATAGTTTACTGAAATGGTATTTGACTCCATGAGCCCAATGG
>APFE031404013.1:0-10733 GCA_000404065.3 Pinus taeda | reverse complement strand
GAGCCCTCTCAGGTTAGGGAGGCTAATCCTTAGCCAAGAGTCTGGTCTGAAATAGTTACATAGAGTCTAACTGATTAGCAGCCATCAGTACTGATTTTGTGATAACAGGGTCAATTGAACAAAAAATGACGTAGGAGGTCAATTGAACAACAAATGATGCAGGAGTGAATTGAACAACAATCTAACAAAAATTGAACAATAATTGAATAGAGGATGAACAATAATTGATGTTGGAGGTCAATTGATCAGTAGTTGAATAGTAATTGAACAGTAATTGAACAACAAATGACGTAGTGGATCCAGTAAAGCAATAGGAGAAAGAAGCCAAAGAGTAAAGAAGAAAACTATTGGAAGAGTGAAGAGAAATCACAGGAGAAATAGCTCTCAGAAGTGTGGTAGTAGGAAAGTATGGACTTCCTTGATCGTGGTTGAAGTCCCGCACTCAATCCTAGCCATTGATCTGATATTCAAACCTTACATCACAATCAACTGCGGGGGTTAAGGCCATTTTTAATCCTTGCGCCAGTCGAAGTCCCACAAACCGTCGATTGCGATAAGTTTGTGGAGCCGACAGATTTATTAACAACTGTTTATTGAAATATCTAATCCACTGCATCATGAGTCTTGAAGCCTCATTGTTACACTGAAATCCTTTGATTACGATATGTAATACATAGGAAGTAATAAACCATGGGAACCCTTTTGACAGTATATAATATCGGCAAAAATCATATCGGTAGTTCCATTTTATGCCACCACTCAAAACCTCTAATTACGATATGTAATACTTATTTGATAGTTCCATTACATATGCCTTAAGATGATATCACATCTGCCACATCACCAGTATCTTTAGAGCCTTGCCACATTGAAATCTATCGATTGCGATGCGTATGCAGACCCGCTGCACCATTATAATATGTCCTAAAGAAATATTACACCCGTCGCATATCCCAAGTTTTGAAGAAATGTTAGGATGGTAAACTGCGATCCTGATAAGACTTGTTGACTCAACAGACTGTCGATTGCAATGGAGCTATGGACCCAACGGATCTATTTATGACTGTTTAATATTATATCGCATCCATTTCATTGGCAGTATGAATATCGACCATGTTACATCAATGATGTTAAGAGTTGCGATTGTGGGACCTCCGAAAGTTGCGATTACGATTGATGACATGGGTGTGGGACCTCATTGGGTACAGTCTCTCCTATGAAATCCTTTGTAAATAATGAGTCTATTGTATGAATATTAAAAAATGGTCTCTCAAATATAATTTTAATATGCAACATCTATTGTAATTCATCCTCTCCTCCAAATGAACGTGTCTTTTGAGTATTGGTGAACTTGAAGAGACAGAGGAAGATGAAGATCGGGAAGCTAAAGGTTGAACAAGCGAAAAAGGAAGTCGAAGATCAAGCAAGTGAAGAGGGAAGCTAAATGATTGAGTAAGTGCAAAGGAAGCCAAGGATTAGGCAAGTGAATAAGGATTTCGAAAGGTCAAGTGAGCACAGAGGAAGTCGAAGATTAAGTGAGCGAAGAAGGTCAAGTGAGCGCAGAGGAAGCCAAAGATCAAGCGATTGAAGAAGCAAGCCGAAGGGTCCAATGGAATAAGAAGGAAACCGAATGTAAAATATTCTGTTGACTAGGTTATTTATTGAAAGCCTCAGACCTGTGCTTCGAAGTGATGTTTAGATAACAGTTCAAAAGGACACTTTGCGGATCTAAGAAGATTATCTGAGTATGAACAAGGTAGGGTTGTTTTTTTTAATTGAACGCACAATATGAAACTACGATAGTCACTCCTTTGGAGAAGTCATTCTTGAAGAAGTTACTCCTAAAGCCTCACTCTCAAAGCAGTTACTGTGATAGTAAGAACAAAAGTTCAACACAAAGTTGTTTTTAAAATACATTGAGGCATAGCATAGATATCTCTTTGATAAGTATCAACAGATCTTGGAGACATTATTGGAGATCATGATGGCCATTTCCAATCATCATGAGGTAACTTTGCAGACTCTGTGTGGGCAATATGAAGAGTTGTGAAGACTCCTTCTTATGAAGACAGGTTGTCATTGATGATGTAGCATGGAGACTACAGTGAAGTTGTAGATTAATGGAATTTAGTGAAGAAGATTTTTGGAGTGGAGAATTACTACCAAACATATCCAAACAATATATAGCAAAGGGTTAGAGCCCTTGGGGTTGGTGCCTTAGAATTGGAAGTATTGGTGTCCTTGGAGTTGGTGCTCCTAAATCCAAGTTTGGTGCCTTGACACGACAAGGTTGGTGCCCTGGAGGTTGGAGCCTCACAAAAAGTCCAAGTTGGTGCTCAGAAACATGTTGGAGCCTTATATATATTGTATCTGATTTATTGTAAAGATTATATTAATAAAAGCATTTATTCCTATTGTTCATTTTGTGTTCTAAATATAAATAATTTAACTGGTAAAAATAACAATTGAAAAGGAATACGGATTCACCCCCCTCCCCCTCTCAGTATTTCCAACATGTATCTCAGTGATCTCACACTATTACAGTCTCCACGTGATAAGGAGTAGCAACAATCGTTGCAATCTCGCCTTAAATGGAAAGTAAGATCTCAATGCAGGAAAAAAGGTAATCACAATTTCGGTGAACCTAATTCATGGCAATTAATGCATATATGTGATGGAAAGAATCTCAAAATCCTTTTTTTTCATATAGCCTCAGTCTCATTGTCTCGGCTTAAGAAGCATCACATTGATCCTATCATTGCCCTCACTATCTTGGCACTTTTGTCATAAAGTACATTCTCTACTACTCACAATTAGCATGATGATGTTTCCATCTAGGGTACAGTGATGATCCAAATATGTTGTAGCAGCAATGAAGCCCTTTGTGCAATGATCAAGGATAAAAATCAAGTTCACGATAATGATCTCAATGAAGAAGCCTAGATGACATGTGTGGCAATCTCAAGAGACAATCATGGCATAGCAATGATGTCAACAATAATGAAGATCTCGTTGGGGTAGAGGTGCAACAAGGATGATGATCCCAACAATGATAAACAAGAGGATTGATGTCTTAGTCTTGGAGAGGAAAATCATGTCAAGGGACATGGTTTTGGTATTCATCAATGGAATCTCTATAAGAAGAATTCTTCATGGGTTTTCCTCTCTAGGAGGGAGAGGTTTCGGCCTTGGCAAAAAGACAAATATTTGTGTTATTGTCTCTTTTGTTTTTGGTAGTAGTTTGATGAAGTAAACACACCCACTAATAATGGATGGAACATTAAGTTAAGATAAATTATATAAATGCTTCACAAATTGTTATTATAGTAAAGAAGAATCACCTTATTATGTTTGCCCTAGATTCTTCAACATGGTATCAACTTCCTTCATAGAGAATATGATCTTCTAAACTGATAATTACTTTTCAATGATTTCTTTAACCAAGTTCACTTATGTCACATACATCATTAAGTAATTATACATAGAAAATCTAAAAAATAATGCAATAATGATATTAGGATCGTAAAGAGAAATCCAAGAACAAACAAGACACAATTTTACACTGTGAAAACCAAAACTCGGGAAAAACCCTACAATCATTTCTTAGGAGACATTGTTCTATTCAACAAAAGTAAAATCTAATTTCCAGTCAAATTGACTACAAAATCTGCACAAGAAAAGTTTGGCCTTCCTGTTGTTGCCAATAATTTCGGTCAACCTTAGTCAATAGGGCCGAAACTCAACCTACTATAGCTACCCAGAAACTTAGTCAATTGCCCACGAAAATTGTTGAAACTTCCTCGACAGAGCCCAGTCAACTGCTTTAGAAATTCGGGCAAACAGGGCCTCAGAAATTTTGTTCAAAGAGTGGTCAACACTGTTCAAAATTCATTCTTTTCCTCTCTCTCCTTCACATGGGTGAACTAAAAACAAATGATTATTTTGTGATCTGAATTGATGCCAAAAAAATGGAGGTTGAGTTTGTATTTATAGTGGTCATGAGGTGCCTAAGGGGCATATCTCCTTGTGCTGGACCAAATTTAAATTTTTTGGAGGCAAATTTGAATTAAATTTCTTCTTCTTAATTTTTCTTTTAGGGTCGCGACTTGAGTAGCTGGGAATACTGACCACAACAACCCAATAAAAATCAACATGGGCTATAATAAAATCTGGGAGAAAAGGCATAAAAAATAGAGAGTTCAAAGAGTGTGGGTCCATTGCATGTAAGCTAAGACTAACTGACTGAAAGAGAGGAAGGTGCAAACAAATGGTGGAAAGATAATATTTGTAGCCTAGTTAATCCAAATAACAAATAGTGTGAGAAGGTAATATCCAAGGCCACCAATTCAAGAATGCTATGCTTGTCTAAGAGGTCATGAAATCACCAAAAATTTAGAAGCCTAAGGGTAATTATTATAAGCATTGGTTTGCAGATTAATAACATGCCAGGTTTTTACTCCTATGAGGGTTTCTCCAGCTTAAAAAATTATATGCATTGTGTGATGTTGTAAGTGTTGTTGCACATTTATTTGTCCAACTTTGCTTGGGTTACATAGAACAGAGAGATCCATATAAGCATGCATGCATGGGTATTTTCTTCCCATAGTAGTTCAACGCAATCCGTAGTGAGATACTTTCTGACTTGTCCATTGGAATACAGATCATAAATTCATCCTTGGTGAACATAGTTAACTTTAATAAAAGCACAATTTTATGTTAATACAACAGTTTGGACCAAGAAGAGAATAAAATGTTGGAAAACTTTAGAAAATTTAATGTTGGAAAACTAAGCTTTGCAAGGGAAAATATTAAGAGTTCAACTCAAACTTGTAAAAAACTTTATCACAAAATAATTAAAAATGATGTCGTTTCCTTCAAGTTTTGTCATTTATTTTATATCCTAGCAAGTTTTTCCATCCACTCATGAGTTGCGCTCATTAGGGAGAAAATAACCCATGAGTACTCATAAAATCAACTCACTGACGTATGGACAGAGAATCAAACTCAGGATGGAGTTAATTTGGCTTGACAACATGCCCAAGTATCATTTGGCTTGGGGGTAGACTCAGTGATTTTTTTCAACTATTAGGAAAATCCAAAATAAGAACATTTTATGTCAATATAAGAAGTAATCTCAAAATTATATACAATTGTTCACTAACTCTGCATGAGTGTGTATCAAAAGTTGAGGCTTATATTTCATATAAAAATTGGCTAAACATGTCAATCAAAATAACTTCAGGAAGTATGAACATAAAATAGCCCCTAGATGGGAAGAGTACATTATCCTTTACTATTGGCCTTCACACATTTGACTGTGTAGGCATTGATTGCAAATTCAATTAACACTTTTAATGTTTCTAGCTACATTTCTACACTTCCATTCTACTACATTTTTTATAGCTTTTGCCTACACTACATTTTTTTATACCTTTTACCAACATTTAATTGCATTTGACCCTTTAGCGTTTGGCCAAATCCCACATGCTCTTTGAACATAGTAGGGAAAGTGAAAATACATGCGTGGTATGAACATATGGTATTAGAGTGTGTGTGTGTGTGAGAGAGAGATCCAGAAAACAAATCAGACAACATAGGAGTTAAAGTATTACTAAACAGATTTCACAATCAATAGAGGTACAACAATTATGATATGAGAATATAAACAAGTTACCTACATGCCTAGGTGTTTAGAAATGTGCAAGCTTCCTCCAAAGCAACTTCCAGTGCCCTGAATTCAAAGGGAAAACAAGTTGTGATTATACACCTTATCTGTTCTAAATTCACAACAATTGCTCTCTCTCATCCTAGAATAGTGGAAGGATATATAAATAATGAATTCAAAAGAAGGAGATCCCTAGCCGGCAAGTCACAACGCTTTATTATTGTTAATTTATGTACCTTCAAAACTTGAGAACTCCCATTTTTTTATATCCTTATCCATGACCAAATCCCAAAAGGCCTAGTCCTTGAAACAGATGTCTGCCAGGCATGGTTGATTGATAAGGAGCTTCACGCACCATAGAATCAAAAGGTCAAGGAAGAAGAAGAGGCTCTTTCAAATATGCCATATAATACTGCTTTTCAGCTTTTGATAATTTGTTTTCACATGATCAAAGTCTCCAAACTTGTGTCTATAGTTATTGATAACTGATATGTGCCTCTACAAGCCTCCTTGAACAGAGATAAAGGCAATTTACCAATGTTATTTTACCAGATCAAAAGATCACAACCATTTCCGAAATGTGTCCTCATTTCATGAAAGTATATGTAAATTGTGATTTTGGGAAACAAATAAAAATCTCCAGCTCTTGAACTCTAAACAATTAAATGTTCAAAGCGTACATCTATTTAGTTCCCAAATGTTGTGAGATTGAAGTGTAATGCTTGAAATATTACATCCCTTGATATTTAAAATGGAATTCAGAGTCATCTCAAAGCAAAATTTAATAGAATTTTATCCTAAATTCCTAGTTTCAACTTTCAGCCGCCCCATTTGAGAATCCCAGCTTGCTCGAAAGTTGATCTTCAGAATAAATAAAAGAACCTATGAAGATTCATCTGTGGGAGAATAGATGAGTAGGAAGAGAAATTAGGGCTCCAAGATTTGAGTAGCAAAGGGGATGGATGTATGAAAGCTGATAAACTATTTTTCCGGTCCGTTCCCAATGGAATCAAGTAACTCATCATATATGTATATGTTAATGGTCCCAATATCTCCCAATTTGTCTGACTTGGCCACATTGACATCTAGTTTATCTTTCTTGACTCCTCTCACCTCTACAAGCACTTATTTAACCCATCATCCACAATGGAAGGCGCTAACTACTAACCCAATCTCTTGTCTACCATTGCAACCAAATACAACTTGCAAACCAGGAAATCGGTGCCATTGCAACAAAATAAAACTTGCAAACCTGGAAATTGGGGCCATTGGGGCCATTGCAACCAAATACGACTTGAAAACTAGGAAATCAGGGCCATCAGGGCCATTGCAAGTAGATCCAACCTCCAGACTATAAATCGGGGCAATGCAATCAAATCCAATTTCTCCAAACTGGAAATCACGACGATTGCAATCAAATCCAAATTTGAAATGAGGCGAATAGGTTTTTTGGACTGTTTGTCTTCTTTATTTTTTTAGGGCTAAAATATAATAATTATTTATTTTTAAAATAAATTTTGGTCTAACTATATAAAATGGGTGTAATATAAAAAATGCACCCTTCCAAAATATAAAACCCCTTAAATTTCGCCTTTGGGCTAAAATTTGCTCTAAAATTTTCTATGTTGTCCAGGCTTGTTGGAAGTGGAGAAACACTAGAGATGAAACTTAAACTCTAACATCTATATTACTTGTGCATCAATATACCCCTCATCCATAATAAAAAAACTAAGTTGACTTGGCTTGGTATTTGTGTTGACCAATCAAGAGAATGGTAGGGACTACATCTTTCACACAAGCTAGTGCAGAAGCCATCAGGATCAAAAAATCTAACAATACTTCTAGAAATGTTAGACTCACTTTTCATGAAACAAGTTCCATATAGAGAGCTAGATTTCTGCCAGTGTGTCACCAATGTTGTAGTGGCTACAACACCCTCCAAAAATTTGGCTTGCATGCAAATTTCAGAGCCTACTTTGGATCCTACAATCGATCTTCCTTGGCCACTTGCTGGTAAGTTCTTCATCTTAAGATTTTTTTCATGTTATCATATTTATGAAACATGTGTCATCTTTGGGCATAAGTTTTTTTGTTTGTCATGTAAAGGGAACATTGTTTTGCTTCAAGGGGAGGCATGCACACATGAGTTTTTATCATCACATAGACATGTTTCACACTCACTTCACACACTCTTGTCATGAAGGTTTTTGCATCAAGCAGAGTATGTTTTATACATTACAGATGGTCTATGTTGCATCACTAAGTGTTCTTTTATGATCACAATCAAGTATTATCGATGTTTACATATGTTTCATTGATATCACACTTAGTAGATTTTCTGAGAAGCCTAGCCTCATCCAGCTTCCTGAAACTGTGCATTTTTATTCTACAACCCTCAAGCTTCCCACCATTCCTGTTGGAACTTCACATTGCATAGAGACGCCAGCCTCCCATGGCATTCAAAACAATATAGTTGTTTCCCCGAGTTTCCTTCCTCTAGTTGAAAGCCATTGTCTCTAGAAAATAGGCAGTGTTCTCCCTTATTTTCCCATCTAGCACTACCCTCCATAAATGTGTAGAGTATTCTGGCTTCCCTACATTCATAAAGTGTGCATAGGTATCCTTGAGGACCCCCATCCTGCAACAGCGTCATGTGCCTCAAAACTGTGCAGATGGGCCTCCTAGGGCCTCATTCCAGTAGAAGTCACCGCCCGCTGAAACAATGTTGATCTATCTCTCAGTGACAACAGGAAAAGGTGACATTTTGAGATCACTCCCAAGGATTTGAGGAGAATGACCAAGAGACTAAGTGATGGTAAAGGTTATAACCCCATGCAAACTCTGTTAGATGCATGATCATCTTGAGGGTAAGTATGGTGAGTAAACAACACCTTTCAAAGTACATTTCTTAGTTGAGTTTGAAAGATTGCATGCCATTGTCATATCATCATGTCTTCAATAACATGCTTGAGGGTAAATACCAAAAAGTAATTTCATGTGTTTCCTCTACATGTCTTGCTTCCTTTTCGCTTGTTTGATAAACTATTTTCCTTAGCATGTTGATTACTATGTCATGCTTGTGACTTTGTTTTATTGATTATGAAGGTTTATGTATGAGTTGTTTGTGCTATGTAAACATGTATCACACTCACACATGATGTTGCAAGAGTTGTCATGCAAGTGTAATCACAGTCCTATGAAGGTCTATCTGAAGTGTCGCACTTGTCGCTTTCACCATTAGACAGTCCTGCAGTCAGTAACACTAGGCATATGTTGTCTTGTGGTTTGGGGTGTCTTGTCATCAAGTCATGTTGAGTGTGTGTTTGGAAGGTCATGTACACATGAGTTCACTCGCTCACAAACTTAGCCATTTTTCGAAACTCTACCAATTGGACCACCCTCCATCAGTCAGACCTCTAATGAGCTGCACTGCATAGTGTTAGCCTTTAGTGACCAAGTAGTGTTGCCAAGAAATCCATAGAGATTGGAGCTGCCCTCCAGCTAGTCTACACTACGCAATTCTAGAATCAACGTGGTTGGCTTTCACCCAGAACAGTGAATTTTTTTTTGAAGAAGCTATCTCAATCTACACTTCCTGCAAGCCTATCCATCAAGCCTCTTATTGGTCAACTAGAGAATTTGACTTTGCAAGTGACCTAGGGTTTCACTCCTCCCAAAAATTATGCAAAAGTTGCCACCATGCTTGCTTGCATTTTCTAAAGAAATTACGCATACAAGAGGCACAAGAACATGTTTCCTGTCACTTCACTATCATTAGAAATTACATAGTTCTATCAGTCAGTCCTCATACTAGCCTGCTTGCTACTCCTCCTAAAAAATTGCATAGTTTTCATGGAAATTCCACCTAATGCTTGGAACTTCGATCAACCCAAAAACTGCGTAGACATGTCTTGCATGACTACCTCCAAGATCTGCACAATTATGGCCAGTAAGCTCTCGCAGCCTGATCCCAGACTCCTTTGAAAATCTGTGCAATTTTCACTGCCAGTGCCTCCTGCTCCCCACACTACCTTCCCCAAAAAATTGCACAGTTCTACCTCCCAACTGAGCCAGATCCAGTAGATGTCACTATTGTATGAGACTGCTCAACCCAGCCTCTCGGTGACCTCTGTGTAGTTTCTCCTGATAGTGTCCCGGAGCCTCCCATCCCAACCTGACATGTACTATGTGTTGTTTCAGGGCCTTCTCCTCTCTTTTGATCACCTGCACCTGGAAACAAAATACAATGCATCATGGTAGACTAGGGAATTTCTGGATTTTATGTCGTCTTGTCATTAGTGATTTAAAGAAACAGGTACATGAATGAGACATGGCACGACGATGAATGGGATGAAAAAGGAGCGCATACTGGACGACTTTCTCGCGGTTGGATGAACACACGAAGCGTAACAAGTAGCAAGTGAAGGAGACATGTACACATGCATGGACCATCAAGTGAACACCAAGACCAGTGAAGACTCCATGCACATTGCTATGCGGAGATGAAGCCATGGTACACCACGGGCACACTCATCACTCAGAAGCATAGCAACTCAACATGAACATCACAAACAACATGTGCATACCAGCATTCTCATGTCGAGTTATATCATGAGTCGCCTCGGCCACATCACTATTTTGGGTCGTACTTGTGTAATCAATGTAATATGGCATGGAAGTTCAAAATACCCATGGATGAAGTTAAAGAGTCATGTCAATCAAAGAGTCATGTAAGTCAAATAGTCATGAGGGAAGGCGAACAGTCACAAGGGTTAGTTTCACCCTTTGCTTTATATACCCCTCATTTGTACATGCAAAAGGAGTTTTCACCTTGGCTCCTCCCACATAGCCTTGAGAGTTTGTAGTATTTTCTTTGAGGAGTGAGCAGTGGCTCCAACGCCCTGCTATCGGAGTTAGTGAGCTAATGGTGTATGCTTATGTCTTGGAAATTTTGCTTAATTTAGAAGCCTTTAATAGGCCACCACATTTTCACACATGTATTATATGTGTTTGTAAGATTATTCTTTGGTGCTTGTAATGCATTTTTCTTTAACTTCTATTAAGACCG
>APFE031404004.1:0-29175 GCA_000404065.3 Pinus taeda | reverse complement strand
TTTACCATACTTCTTTTATAAATATGGTATTTGGCCCATAGGATTCACTTAAATAAAACCTATTCTTGAAAATGGGCCAATGGAAGGTTGTAACTCCTAATTTCAAGGGCTAAATTTACCTTTTGTACCCTCTCCCTTAAAATAAGCTGGGCTATTTGAGGTGATTTGTAAAAATGTACTATGATACAAAATATTCATCCACTAAAAATTTAAAACCCCTTAATTTCACCAAAGAGTGAACATTCGCCCCTAAAATTTTCCATGGGGAGCTCTCTCAATCCTGATGTCTTCTCTTCATCAAGTGTAGCCCATGGTTCTTTGATCTTCTTTTGTGCATCTTCTTCTACTAGATGTGCTCCTTCAAGGATATCAATATAATCTCTCTTTTGTAATACTCATCTTGAGCTATGGTGAATATTATTGATCTCAATAGGAGTTGTTTAGAAGTGTTGTACTTCAGATTTGCAATTAGATTGAGCTACTCCAACGCGTGGGTTTGGAAATGGTGGTTCCCCACTATATACTTGTTGGGCCTATCTGTTATTCGGGTTCGCATTCGGTTGAGCAGGAATTTAGGGTTGCCTTGGTGGAGTAAGAGGCAATGGTTGCAGTTGAGTAGGTGGTGGAGGCAAAAGAGCGGAAGGAGATTTGTATTGGGGCCTCCATCCCTAATGAGGTGCATTCCATTGAGGTTGTGGCTGAGCATAGGGGTGAAATGGACGAGCAGCTGGTTGGGCATAATATGGAGATGTGAAGGACCAAGGAGGAGGCTTGGACTAGGAAGGATGAGCAGGGGGGGCCCAAGAAGGTACAAAAGTGACTTGGTTGGGGTTGTAGTATGCCTGAGATGTCCCTAGCATCCCCCGCTGATATGTTCTAGGTCCATGCAGCCTCCTTTGGTCTATGTAATAGGTTTGTTCAGTGACTTTTGTAACCCCTTGGTATATAGCTTTAAGTCTGGGCAAGGAAGGGAACTTGTCTGTAGAATGCTTTTTTTCATAGATTGAACAAACTTCTATAGATTCCAATGGACATTCATTCCTAGGATGCCTTCTAGTGTACCTAGGACAAAATATGGCCAAATACCTCTCTACTTCCTCTTATTTTCTTTTGATATGCAAGGTATCCATTTGCATGGCAAGAGTCTACCTCATCTCACACTTGAAATCGTCCAGCAGATTTTCAAATTCACCTCTAATGGATGAGTTGGAAGAAAAGGTACTATTAGAGTCAGTCCTGTCAGTCCTCTGTCAGAGATCAAAACTCTTTATGCATTTCATTTTTAGGGGTCCCGCTCCATTCACTCAGCTACATTCTGCTAGGGGCGTGCCATAATCTGACGGAAAAGGTCATGCTAGTCATTTCCCCTCATGTCTGGCTCCTGCTAGCTTAAGTCTTTTGTCAATGATCACTAAAGTCCATGACAATCAAGGTCTGGTCCTTTAATGGAAAAAAGTCATTTTCGATCATTAGGTCTAGGGATTAATCAATTTGGTCTTCAAACATGTCCAATTAAGCCATGCAGGCCAGAGTGAGGCCCTCACAAAGTTATGATTCAGAGAGTTTCATCGTCATGTGGATAGACTTCGACTCTTCTTCAAAACTTTGTTTTGAAGAAAAGTCAAACAGTATCATTTGTGATAAAATTTTCAAAAAAGTCGTCAGTTGATTTCTTCATGTGCAGTCATGGTTTCTGTGGCCAAATGCCCTGTCATGCAATCCCTGCAAAGAATGCCGAAATTTTCATCATTTGAGCTAAAATTTCAAAGGGAAAAGTGAAAAAGTGTCAAAACATAACATTAGCAAAATGGGTTTTTGGAGAAGCAAAAATTTAACCCATGACTTCAAAGTCTTTAAATAGAGCTTTCCACAAGCAAACAAGGTTATTGTGCAAATCAATTACATAGGGAAACATTGCAAAGCATTGAGAGAACAAAGTGCATATTTGGAGTGAGTTGGATGCAGTTTCTAGAGTGCAACGCACACACAGAGGGGCGCAGAAAACACACAGAGCGCGGCACACACAGAGCCACCCCACAGTACAAAATTTCAACGGGCATGGCGCACACATCGGGTGCGGCACACTGGGTTTGGTGCACGGCGCACACCCACAAAGGCCCGAAATCATCCCAAATTGCCTCAAGTAGCTTGTGAAACCCCTCAAATCGACAGGTAGGCTCTATATCATGGCTTTCTCATCAAATTTTATGAATGATATGGTGGTTTATGGCTGTGTTTAATTGCAACAAAACTCATAAAACCAACCACAAAGAAAACACCAAAAGCCATTGTTGCTAGGGTTGCATAATTGTGGTGTTGGTGCCAAGGTTCCATTTTCACCCCTCATTTTTCCCTTGCTAGCCATTTTTCCTTATCCCCCCTTTCTCATTTTTCCTATTATCCCTACCCTAAAACACTACCAAACCATATTCCCTATCCCCTTCTCTTATTTGTCAACATAACACCCTAAAACCCTACCTTATCAAATACCCAAACCCCCTACATATCCCTAAACAAACTTCTCCCCATAACCCCTATTCCCATCATATTACTCCCCTCCTAATACTCCCTTTTTTTATTGTTCCCCTAGGTGGCAGATATAAAAAAAACACCTAGTTTCACACCACCATCAAAGGGCAGCTCAAATACAGTACACATAGCAGTCATGGCATCAAAGCATTCATCAGAGTATGAGATGGAGACACAAAGTGATTCATCCTCGGAAGAACAGGCTCCCAGGCATCACAAGAGTTGCAAACATGTTAGGGATGACCCAACCACCCTCACAGAACTGCAGGCCTGCCGTCTTGCTATGTCATGTTTCCAGCATCTATCATGTTTAGAATTTTGTCAAAGGGTGGCTAATGTTAGAGTTCATCATGAGTTGGCCCATCTTTTTGTGCTTCACCTACATGGAGGTCAGTCTATCTTGGCTGGGGTCACCTTCACATTGACACCTGAAACTATATCAGTGGCAACCGGCATACCGAATGTTGGAGAACAGTGGCACAAGAAAAAGAAGGTGGATAGGCAACACTATGAGCATTACATTAAGGCCAGATTCTTGAGGTAGCTCACAAGAGTCTTTCCATTCAGATATTTGAAAGATGAATATGCTCTGCTCATGAAATTGATCATGAAGTATTTCAGCTGTGAGGGGAGGTTCTCTCGTCGATATGCCTATCACATCAGGTTGCTCATGCACTTTACCAGGGTGCGAATGATGAACCTCCCATATTTCATTTGCAGGAACATAGAGAGGATGAACACCTTCATGCAACATAAGACCCCTCAACAGCAACTTAATAGTGTTTATCACTTTGCTCTTATCTAGATTTTGGTGGATCATCAGTTGGGATTGCAGGGCATTGCTTGGGAAGACTTCATCTCCCGTGACCCCTTCAGTACTTCACAGGTATTATCAGAGGCAGAGCATGATATAGGTGGTCCTTCTCATCAGTATGAGCGCCATGAGACCACTACTATGCCAGTATTCGTTACATATCAGAGAGGCAGTAGGCACTTGTATGTAGCAACAAAGCGAGTGTTATCTCCACCCGGGGTTGAAGGGGCCTCGCTTTCGGCATCGAAAACACAGGTATAGGGCAAGGGCAAGAGGCCCATGCATGATGAGGGGCCATCAGGTGAACATGAGGTCGACTTCATCCTCATTCAGGATGATGATGCAGATGTGGGGAGTGCCAAACTTAGGATGATCATCCAAGAGCAGAAAACAGAGATCCAAGACTTGTCACTCAATTTGGAGAGGGACAAATGGATCATTAGGTATTTGGAGAATAGGAACAAATAGCTTGAGGACCAACATGAGATCATGGAGCTACAAAGCATCCGCGAGAATCGCTAAGCTACCCAGCATAGGATGATCGAGCTCACTCCCTTAGAGCAAGAGATTAATAATGACTATGAGTCTTGGCTCGAGCGCATCAACATCCACCTTGAGAGACTTCTAGAGAAGGATGACAGGGAAAAAACCATACTGAGGCAGATGGTTTATCATTACAAGACACGGAACCTGAGCTCGAAGGCTCAGATAAGGAGCTTGAAAGCAAAATTGAGCGAAGCAACAAAGAGGCAAAAGAGGAAAAAAGAGCAATATCGGCTTCAAATCTTGGCTGAAGCCTCTGTGGCCCAGCATAGTGCCTTTTAGAGAACCTCTAGCCCAAATTGCAAGAAATTTGGGGCAATTTTAGTCACATGGCAAAATTTTGGTCACAATATAGGTTTTTTCTCCCTGTGCACCACGCAACTAGCGCGACGCTTAGGATTGGGAATTCCAAATGACAAATGGCTTGCATTTTTGGTTTCAACATGCAAAGTCATCACTACTGGTGCTTGGAAAAGAAATTTGGGCATGATTTTAGTCTCTAGGAGGTCAAAAACACTCAAAAAATGACCTCTCTGCCCCTATTTTGATACACAAGAAGCAGTCTTGGGAGAATGAAGATTTGGAGGGGCAAATGAGCACCAAATTCAGAAACTCCACTTGGGTGGGAAAGTAGACAGACCAGGCTTTCCAACAAGGACACTTGGGAACATTTGGGACTCCTGCAGGTACCTCAAAATAGCCTCCAAAGTGGCACGACGCATATAGAGTTGGGCGCGGCGCATATAGAGAAAAAGGCCAAATTCACCTCCGTTTCGTGAAATTTCGATTCACGACTTTCACCAAGTGGGCCCGATCATCTACACTTCACTTTTTTTGGAAAATAAGGCAAAGTTTAAAGAGTTTTGCCTCTATCCATGTGGCAAAGGAAGGCAAACCGTCACCCAAGCCATTTGTCATCTTTGTAACGCTGCACCTGTAGCTAATGGTTGGCTTTCCATCTCCATTTTGTAATGATTTGAGAAACTCCCCAACTCTTGGTCGTTCTATCTCCTCATAGCATGGTCTATTTATTGTATGCAAAATAATTGCAAAGGGTTGGCTGGCTTGTAATTTCTGGGAGATTGTGGGAAAGAAACTCTGTTTCTTCATTGTATATTTTGACAGAGGATTAATGAAAGGCAGCGACTCTGTTTCATGAGATTCATGTGGTTGTGAGTGTAGCAATGTGTTTTTCCTTATGTTTCATATGTATCTCGTTAAGTTTCATAGTTCATTCATATTTATTTCCAGTGAATTTTTCTGAGTAAGATAAGGTAGAATTCATTTTTATTGCTCTGCCTGTGGGAAAGTTTCACACTATGTGTTTCTCTTATGTTGAAAAGGATTCATGTACTTATGCCCTTTTCACCCTCCTAAACAATCTCTCCATTTCGTGTTATTTCAAACTAAATTGCTAGACTTTCCGCCTATCTTGCCTCACGAAGTAATCTGTGCCTTTGTATTAAATTCTCTGCTCATTGCTGTCCGTTGGTCCCATATCATCCCAGAAACTCAGTCATTCATAAAAAATTTCTTCTTGTATCCATAATTATTTACTAGCCTAAGATCAATATTTCACTGTAAGTCATCTCAGACCATTTCGTTTACTTATTCACTGAGCGTGAAACAGAGAGAGCCCTCTCCTGTTCTTGTAGGGCTAGCTACCAGACTGAGTGTGGTTTGTGGTTACCCTAAAATTTGAATTCCTTCAGCCTAAGGTGGATTTAGGTGCTAACATAGTGGCGAATTTGCTGGGGACTGAAATCGATCCCCTTACTTCTTGATAATTCTAGGCTTCCAGATGATAAGTTTAGGATTTGATAGGCTGAGTGAGTTGGTTGTGTCCTTTGATTTTTCTCAATAACACGCTGGCTTCTAGAAGATATACCAGAGCTAATCCAGATCCAGATCCTCTGCACATCTACGAAAATCCTAATTTGATTTCAAGAATTCGTTGTCAAGAAAGCCCTATATCTCCCGTGTCCAAATCCCATTCATGCCCAGACATTTTTGAGTATTTTGAAGAGCTAGAGTTTGATGAGCAGTTTGGACTATCGTTGTTCGAAACCAAATCCGAAAGGGCGGTTGACTCTATTGTCCACAATCCACAGTTTCTTGTAGACTTGGAGACAGAAAGGGCTAACCGGTCAATTGATAATTACATTATAGCTCAGCTTCAAACTCCAATTTCTAGCCCCTTACAAACTGTGCACACTCCTCCAACACCTCCAAGGCCAAATCCACCAAGAGTGATGGCTGCCCGTTTTGCACCTCTTGTCCTGCCTCAAGTTTTAGATGATATGCCCGCAGATGATCAAATCAAAATCCCGTTTTTTGATGGCACCCCTAATGGAATTACTGCTTAGCAACATGTGAATAGAATGGCAGACTTCTATGAACTTCATGAGATCGATGCAGAGAATGTGGCAATGAGACTCTTTGTACATACATTTGCAGGTGAAGTGAGGAAATGGTTCAGAGGTTTACCGGCTGCATGCATCGCTACCTTGGCTGACCTACAAAGACAATTTTTAAACCACTGGGAAGTGAAAAAGAATCCTCTTCAAATTTTGGCTGAATATGAGCAAATTAAAAGAAACGCTGGTGAGTCGGTCCAAGATTATTGCATTAGATTCAATTTAGTTTATAACGGAATTTCACATCATCTAAGGCCACTTGTGGGAATAGCCATGGTGAAATTCCCGGATGGTTTTGATGCTGACATGGCTTATCAATTAAGAGAAAGAGAATCAGCCACAATGGAAGACATGCAGAAGATAGCGGTTAGCGTTGAAGCAAATCTACTAACCAAGAGAGCTAGAGCAAAGGCAGAGAAGAAGGGCACCGTAAAAGAAGAGTCCTCCTCGGTAGATCAGCTACTTCAGAAGGTAGAGCAGATGCTTGAAAGGGTGAAACTGGACAAACCTGAGCCACAAGTTAGAAATCCTAACTTCCGTGGTCAGCAATAGCCACAATATAGAATAGGACAGAGAGACTAGCGAGCCCAAGAGCAGATAGTACAACAGCCAATACAGACACCTTTGCAGCAAAATTTTGTGCATGGACCGGAGTTAGATGAGGACGAGAATATAATAGGTGAAGAAAACCACCTCTTTACTCCTGATGATTTGCCTATTTATCTCACTTAGGATGAGGAGTATGTAGAGAGTTCCGCTGTACACAAAGATGTAGATTTCATTCTAGCAAATGACACCGTCTTGGAGGAAGAATCAAATGAGTACCAAAGAGGCTATATGAATGCTCTGTCTGCCCAGCAGCAACGATATTCACTTAGAAATAGAGATGTGCCAGTCAGACCAATTCAGAAAAGGAAGGATGTTGAAGCATCAAAGAATGATTCATCAGTTGCACAAAGGAAAGAAAAGGAGGCGGTTGATCTGGATAGCAGCAAATCACCATCAACAGAACAATCACATCAACAAATTGCATCAAAAGAAAAGGAAAGGAAAGAAATCCCAGTCAAAGAGGTAGAAAAGATTCCTGCATTTAATTTAGAGAATGAGATTTCTAAATTAAAGGTATCCATTCCCTTGATTGAAATAATGAGGAACAACAGTTATAGAGGGAAAGTATCTAAAATGTTGAATTTGGACCCAATTTCTGACATGGTGAATGTCAAAGATGATCAACCCGAAATGATTTTTGGGCCAGCAACGAATGGTGAGTCTCTTGATAGTGATGTGCCACCTTTTTATATTAGTTTAAGATTGCATGATTTTGTGTTACATAATGCCATGTTCGATTCCGAAGCTTCTCACAATCTCATGCCCAAGGCTATCATGGATAAACTGGGTCTGGACATCACCCGGCAATACCATGATCTCTATTCATTTGATTCCAACAATGTAAGATGTATAGGACTCATCAAAGACTTGGTTGTGAGTCTGGGTCAGCTCCTAATGAAGAATGTTTTGATGGATGTTGTTGTAGCAGATATTCCTCCCAGGTTTGGCATGCTTCTTTCCAGTTCTTGGGTAGTGGAATTGAAAGGGACCCTACAGCTAGATTTCTCCTATGCAACGATTCCGGTGTTTGGCCAAATGAGGAAATTGTATCAGGAACAAAGAATGAAATACATGATCACAAGCAAGGACAAACCAATAGATCATCCAATTAATTATGTACATATAGATTTAGAGTCTTTTGTTTTGTATTCTGATAGTTTCAATGATATTGATAGTCAGTTAGTAGAAGCAGATGATATTCCAGAAATAGCAGAAAATTTCAGAGGAGTTTTAAAGAAAGAAAAACAAGAACAGTAGAACACCATTGAGCGATCAGATGAAAATAATGGACAACAAGCAGACAAGGCACAACAAATAGATTTTCAACACTTGCAAGAGGAGGAAGAAGGTTTGTGGACCATGGATTTCGATGGAGCAGTGGGAAATGATGGTGCTGGAATTAGAATTTGGGTACGTAGTCCTTTCTCCGCCCCGAACAAAGTGCCTAGTAACGTGCGGGTATGCTCTTACAAGTTGGCTTTTGATTGTTCAAACAATGAAGTTGAGTATGAAGCTCTGATTGCTGGCCTAAAGATTCTAAGAAAGATGAATGCTAAGAGGATTTCAATATATGGCGACTCCGAATTGGTGATTAAGCAGGTCAGAGGCGAATATCAAGAAAAGCATCCTCGAATGCGGGCTTACTGTAATGCAGTCCTAGACATCCTAAAATTATTTTCAGAATACACCTTGACGTGTGTGCCTCATATACAAAATAGTATTGCTGATGCTCTTGCTAAGGCAGCAAGTAGTTTGAAGATCCCAATGAACTCTAGTAATAAATTTGAAATCCATGTCAAGCATCGTCCGACTGTCCCGGACAATCAGAGATATTGGCAAGTTTTCCAAGATGATGAGGAGATTGATGATTTTCTGCAAAACAAAGGCAAGTTCAAAGAGACCTCAATTGATGTAGAAAATGACGATGGTAAAAGTAATGGTACAGATGAGGTGCAGATCAATGAAATGGACGTGTTGCAACTGAAGAATAACGTTATTCCTAAAGGCTTGATACCTTTAGAAGAACTCTTTGATCAAGATGATGTAGCCCGCAAGCCAACATTGCAGCCAACAGAGAAGGGTGTGGAAGAGGTCAATATCAGAACAACTGCTAATTCTAAATTAGTAAAATTGTCCAAAGCATTACCACCAAAGATCAAGGACAAAATATTAGTTTGCTGTCTTCATTTGCAGATGTGTTTGCTTGGGACTATTCTGACTTAAAGACATACAATACCAATATAATTCAGCACACTATACCCATCAAGCCCAATTAGAAAACATTCAGACAAAAGTTGAGAAGGCTAAATCCAAAGTTGCTGCCATCTATTGAAAAGGATATCAACAGGTTTTACAAATCAGGAATCATTGTTCTCGTCAGATTTTCGGATTGGATCTCTAATTTGGTGCTCGTACAAAAGAAGACAGGTGAGATTCGCTTATGCATTGATTTTATAAATCTCAATAGAGTTTCATTGAAAGACAACTATCCACTGCCCAAAATGGACCATATACTTTAACGAGTAGTGGGAGCATCTCATATGTCACTGCTTGATGGTTACTCCGGATATAACCAAGTTTCTATCCATGAAGATGACTGAGACAAGACAGCGTTCACCACTCCATGGGGAACCTTTCATTACACTAAAATGCCTTTCGGTTTGAAGAACATAGGTGCCACATTTCAGCATGCAATGGACTTGGCTTTTGCAAATGAGAAGGATGTCTTTTTGGTTGTGTACCTAGATGATTTGACGGTGTTTTCCAAATCTGATGAAGAGCACATGTACCATCTAAAAACTGTCTTTCAAAAGTGCAGAAAATATGGCTTGTCGCTGAATTCGAAAAAGAGCTTGTTTGCCATGGAGGAAGGCAAACTACTTGGGCACATTATCTCAAAAGATGCATTCGTATTGACCCAACACGTGTGCAAGCAATTCAGAAAATCGATCTTTCCTTGAATAAGAAAGAGATACAATCTTTCAATGGTAAAATGAATTTTCTACATCGCTTTGTACCTAATCTTGGTGAACACCTAAGAGAGATGACAAACATGCTTAAGAAGGACAGCCAAGTGAAATGGATGAAGGAGGCTGTAAAATATTTCAATTTGGTTAGATTGGCTCTTTCCTCAGCTCCAGTTCTAGTCAACCCGGACTACACTCAGGATTTCATATTGTTTTCATTTGCTTCGGAGCATACTATGGTAGCGGTGTTATTGCAGAAAAGAGATGATCATGAAAGACCCATTGCATTTTTCAGCAGAGCTATAAGAGATGCAGCCTTAAAATACAACATCATTGAGAAGCAAGCCCTTGCACTTGTGAAAGCGTTGAAAGATTTTTGGGTATATATTCTACATTCTCATATTTTGGCCTATGTTCCTAACGCTGCTGTCAAAGATGTTTTAGTGTAGACCGATCTGGAAGGAAGACTAGGCAAATGGATTGCAGCCTTGCTGGAATATGATGTGGAAATAAAGCCCACAAAGCTGGTTAAAGGACAAGGATTGGCAAAGTTAATGGCCGAATCAAACTTGCACGCCTTGGACATAAATCTGATCGCTACTATGTCCGATGAGAATGAGGAAGGATCGTCAATTTAGGTATCTGAAATGTTTGCTCTTTCTCCATGGTATTCAAATATCATATATGTGCTTAAAAATTTGTCACCACCACTCGACATGACTAGAAACAAAGTGAGAACACTCAAGTTGAAGGCTGCCAAGTTTTGCATTCTAAATTTTGCACTGTATTGGAAAGATCCCGGTGGCATTCTGTTAAATTGTTTGGTGGAAAAGGAAGCAAAGAAGGTCATGGAGGACTGCCACCAAGGAGGCTGTGGTGGTCACCTTTTTTGGAAATCAACAACAAATAAAATTCTGAGAGTGGGGTACTATTGGCCGACATTGTTGGTTGATGTATATAAGATGGTCAAGTGCTACCATAAGTGTCAGATTTTCGAAGGAAAGCAGAAGTTACAACCTTTACCACTTAAGCTTATTGAGGTGAGTGCTCCTTTCCAGCAATGGGGGTTGGATTTCATTGGGGAAATTCATCCCGCTTTTTTTGGTAAGCACAGATGGATCCTCACGGCGACAGATTATTTCACAAAATGGATTGAGGCAATTCTCACCAGACAAGCTACTGATGCGGTAATCATTTCATTCCTTGAAAATAACATCTTGTCTCGCTTTGGTTGCCTGAATAAGCTAATCAGTGATAACGCAACAACTTTCAAATAAAAAAGGATGGTAGATTTTTGTCATAAATATCACATCATTTTGGGTCACTCAACTGCCTATCATCCGCAAGGGAATGGATTGGTGGAGTCTTCGAACAAATCATTGGTCAACATCATCAAGAAGCTGCTGGAAATAAATAAGAAGAGCTGGCATAAGAGGTTGGTCAATGCACTCTGGGCAAATCGGGTCAGTCAGAAGAAATCCATTGGTACGTCATCGTTTGAGCTTGTTTATGGAGTTGATACAGTATTTCCTACCTCTCTCGCTGCCCTGGTAGTCAAACTTCTTTAGGAGGCTGGTAGTGAAGAAGATCCCATGCAGAGAATTTTGAATCAAATGGTCCACTTGCAGCAGAACAGAGAAGAAGTTTTCAAGAACACATCCAAATTGCAGGAGAAGATCAAGAAAATTTATGACAGAAAGGCAAAGGTGGACAAATTTCAGTTGGATGATGTGGTGCTGAAGTGGGATGCAAGGAATGAGGAAAAGGGTAAGCACAGTAAGTTAGAGAATCTTTGGAAAGGTCCTTTCAAGATTACAGCTTATTGGGGTCAGAATGCCTTTCTTTTGAAGGAAATGAACGGGGAAGATTGTCCAGGAGGGCCGATCAATGGTTAGCTCCTCAAGCGGTGCCATTTTTGAGTTATTTACACTACTTCCACTGTCATTGTAAATACCATTTTTATTTCAGTTTGGTTTGAGTTTGTCAAGTTAGCCTTCAAGTCATTTCAATGTCAAATTTGAGTCAATTTTTTGGTCATTTTAGTTTCATAAATGAGTCAGAGTCCTGTGTGGTTTGTCGAAATAATGACTCCATAGCCCAATGGACGAAGGCACTGTCTAGCTCTCGCAGAGATCTGCTATTCTTGGCACCTCCAAGGAGCTACCATCCCCCATTGGAGCCAATGTTAGAGTCGGTCTGGTCAGTCCTTCGTTAGAGATCAAAACTCTTTATGCATTTCATTTTTAGGAGTCCTGCTCCATTCACTCAGCTGCATTCTGCTAGGGGCATGCCATAATCTGATAGAAAAGGTCATGCTAGTCATTTCCCCTCATGTCTGGCTCCTGCTGGCTTAGGTCTTTTGTCAATGATCACTAAAGTCCATGACAATCAAGGTCTGGTCCTTTAATGGACAAAAGTCATTTCTATCATTAGGTCTAGAGATTGATCAATTTGGTCTTCAACCATATCCAATAAAGCCATGCAGGCTAGGGTGAGGCCCTTACAAAGTTATGATTCAGAGAGTTTCATCGTCATGTTGATAGACATCGACTCTTCTTCAAAACTCTGTTTTGAAGAAAAGTCAAACAATGTCATTGGTGATAAAATTTTCAAAAAAGTCGTCAGTTGATTTCTTCAGGTGCAGTCATGGTTTCTGTGGCCAAATGCCCTGTCATGCAATCCCTGCAAAGAGTGCCAAAAATTTTATCATTTGAGCTAAAATTTCAAAGGGAAAAGTGAAATTCAGTGTTGCTTTAAGTTAGTGAAAAAAGTCAAAATGAAACATTATCAAAGTGGGTTTTTGGAGAAGCAAACATTTAACCCATGACTTCAAAGTCTTTATATAAGAATTCCCACAAGAAAACAAAGTTATTGTGCTAATCAAGGTTATTGAGAAACATAGCAAAGTGTTTGAGAGTGCAAAGTGCGTTTTTGGAGGGAAGTGGGAGTCGTTTTCTAGAGTGCGGTGCACACACAGAGGGGTGCGGTGCACTCGGTTTGGCGTGCGGCACACCCACAAAGGCTCGAAATCGTGGTAAATTGCCTCAAGTTGCTTGTGAAACCCCTAAAATCAACAGGTAGGCTCTATATCATGGCTTGCTCATAAAATTTTGTGAATGTTATGGTGGTTCATGGCTATGTTTAATTGCAACAAAACTCATAAAACCAACCACTAACAAAACATCAAACCCATGGTTGCTAGGGTTGCAAAATTGTGGTGTTAGTGCCAAGGCCCTGTTTTCACCCCTCATTTTTCCCTTTCCTACCATTTTTTCCTATCCCCCCTATCTCATTTTCTCCTATCCCCCTTATCTCATTTTCCCCTATTACCCCTACCCTAAAATATTACCAAACCCCATTCCCTATCCCCTCCTCTTATTTGTCAACATAACACCCTAAAACCCTACCTTATCAAGACCCCAAATCCCTACCTTATAAAACCCCCAAAACCCTACCCTATCAAATCCCCAAAGCCTCCTATATGTCCCTAAACAAAACTTCTCCCCATAACCCCTATTCCCATCATATTGTTCCCCTCCTAATACTCCCTTTTTTCATTGTTCCCCTTGGTGGCAGATATCACAACAATACCTAGTTTCACACCATCATCAAAGGGCAGCCCAAGTACAGTACACACAACAGTCATGGCATCTGAGCATTCATCAAAGTATGAGATGGAGACACAAAGTGATTCATCCTTGGAAGAACAGGCTCCCGTGAGACATCACAAGAGTGGCAAACATGTTAGGGATGAGCCAACTACCCTCACTGAATTGTAGGCCTGCCCTCTTGCCATGTCATGTTTCCAACATCTATCATGTTTTGAATTTTGTCAAAGGGTGGCTAATGTTAGAGTTCATCATGAGTTGGCCCATCTTTTTTTGCTTCACCTACATGGAGGTCAGTCTATCCTGGTCGGGGTCACCTTCACATTCACACCCGAAACTATCTCAGTGATAACCGGCATATCGAATGTTGGAGAACAGTGGCACAAGAAAAGGAAGGTGGATAGGTAACACTATGAGCCTTACATTAAGGCCAGATTCTTGAGGCAGCTCACAAGAGTCTTTCCATTCAGATATTTGAAAGATGAATATGCTCTGCTCATGAAATTGATCATGGAGTACTTCAGCTATGAGGGGAGGTTCTCTTGTCTATATGCCTATCACATCAGGTTGCTCATGCACTTTACCAGGGTGCGAATGATGAACCTCCCATTTTTCATTTGCAGGAACATAAAGAGGATGAACACCTTCATGCAGCATAAGACCCCTCAACAGCAACTTAACAATGTTTATCACTTTGCTCTTATCCGGATTTTGGTGGATCATCAGTTGGGATTGCAGGGAATTGCTTGGGAAGACTTCATCTCCCGTGACCTCTTCAACACTTCACAGGTATTATTAGAGGCAGAGCATGAGATAGGTGGTCCTTCTCATCAGTATGAGCGCCATGAGACCAATACTATGCCAGTATTTGTTACATATCAGAGAGGCAATAGGAACTTGTTTGTAGCAGCAAAGCGAGTGTTATCTCCACCCAGGGTGGAAGGGGCCTCGCTTCCGGCACCGACAACACAGGTACAGGACAAGGGAAAGAGGCCCATGCATGACGAGGGGCCATCAGGTGAACAGGAGGGCGACTTCATCCTCATTCAGGATAATGATGTAGATGTGGAGAGTGCCAAACTTAGGATGATCATCCAAGAGAAGAAAACAGAGATCCAAGACTTGTCACTCAATTTGGAGAGGGCCAAATGGATCATCAGGTATTTGGAGTAGAGGAACAAATAGCTTGAGGACCATCATGAGATCATGGAGCTGCAAAGCATCCGTGAGAATCGCCAAGCTGCCCAACATAGGAGGATCGAGCTCACTCCCTTGGAGCAAGAGATTAACAATGACCATGAGTCTTGGCTCAAGCACATCAACATCCACCTTGAGAGATTGCTGGAGAAGGCCAATAGTGACAAAACCATATTGAGGTGGATGGTTTATCATTACAGGACACTTAACATGAGCTCGAAGGCTTAGATAAGGAGCTTGAAAGCAAAATTTAGCAAAGCAACAAAGAGGCAAAAGAGGAAAAAAGAGCAAGATCTGATTTGAATCTTGGCTGAAGCCTCTGTGGCCCAACATAGTTCCTCTTATATAACCTCCAGCCCAAATTTCAAGAAATTTGGGGCAATTTTGGTCACATGGCAAAATTTTGGTCACAACATAGGTTCTTTCTCCCTGTGGCGCGACGCTTAGGATTGGGAGCTCCAAATGAAAAATGGCTTGCATTTTTGGATTCAACATGCAAAATCATGACTACTGGTGCTTGGAAAACAAATTTGGGCATGATTTGAGTCTCCAAGAGGTCAAAAACACTCAAAAAATGACCTCTCTTCCCCTATTTTGACACACAGGAAGCAACCTTGGGAGAATGAAGATTTGGAGGGGAAAATGAGCACCAAATTTAAAAATACGACTTGGGTTGGAAAGTAGACAGGCTAGGCGTTCCAACAAGTACACTTGGGAACATTTTGGACTCCTGTAGGTACCTCAAAACAGCCTCCAATGTGGCACAGCGCATATAGAGAAAAAGGCCAAATTCACCTCCGTTTTGCGAAATTTCGATTCACAACTTTCTCCAAGTGGGCCCGCTCATCTACACTTCACTTTTTTTGGTAACTAAGGAAAATTTTAAAGAGTTTGGCTTCTATCCAAGTGGCAAAGGAAGGCAAACGGTCACCCAAGCCATTTGTCATCTTTGTAACGCTGCACCTGTAACTAATGGTTGGCTTTCCATCTCCATTTTGTAATGATTTGAGAAACTCCCCAACTCTTGGTCGTTTTATCTCCTCATAGCATGGTCTATTTATTTTATGCAAACTATTTGCAAAAGGTTGGTTGGCTTGTAATTTCTGGGAGACTGTGGGAAAGAAACTCTGTTTCTTCATTGTATATTTTGACAGAGGATTAATGAAAGACAACTGCTCTGTTTCATGAGATTCATGTGGTTATGAGTGTAGCAATGTGTTTTTACTTATGTTTAATATGTATCTCGTTATGTTTCATAGTTCATTCATATTCATTTCCAGTGAAATTTTCTGGGTAAGATAAGGTAGAATTCATTTTTATTGCTCTACCTGTGGGAAAGTTTCACACTGTGTGTTTCTCTTCTGTTGAAAAGGATTCATGTACTTATGCCCTTTTCACCCTCCTAAGAAATATCTCCATTCCGCGTTATTTCAAACTAAATTTCTAGACTTTCCGCCTATCTTGCCTCACGAAGTAATCTATGCCTTTGTATTAAATTCTCTGCTCATTGCTGTCCGTTGGTCCCATATCATCCCAGAAACTCAGTAATTCATAAAAAATTGCTTCTTGTATCCATAATTACTTACTAGCCTAAGATCAATATTTCACTGTAAGTCATCTCAGACCATTTCGCTTGCTTATTCACTGAGTGTGACACGGAGAGAGCCCTCTCCTGTTCTGGTAGTTCTAGCTACCAGACTGAGCGTGGTTTGTGGTTACCCTGAATTTTGCCTTCCTTCAGCCTAAGGCGGATTTGGGTGCTAACATATTCTTAGGTAACGTATAACATTTAGTTGTGGACAACTGGAAACTTCCTTTGCTTAAATCCAACCTTGTATGAGGCAACATGAACACTTAAATTGGTAGGTGAAAGATTGCACCCTGAGCTTGGAAGGGTATTTGCACAAGAACAATAGTTGTTGGCTTTTGAATTTAATTGTTTATTAGCATTCATATTTCCTTTCAAGTAGCCCTTAACTAAAATTAGGAAATTAGGATGAGAACAGATCCTATACATGTATCATGCATATATCAATGATCTGGACATAATATCACGTGGAGCCATGGAATTCTTCTCATGCTTAATATCACTTACATGGATTGAGTGAAATTGTTTAATATTTCTTTCTACTTGATTTCCTTTATTGATTGGATTGTAGTGTGGTAAATTATTGCATATAATTTACCCAAGGCATTCACTTCCTATTTCAAATCTAATATTTGCAAGCTCATTCTTGTTCAAGCCAAAGTTTGTGTATTATTTTATGGCATGTTAACTTCTAGATGTTTTGGAAAGTTTGTCTCAAAATATGGGTCATATTTGCATTTTTTTAAAATAATATTGTTACTTTATTTAGGCTCCTCTCTTTAAATTCCCCATTATATAATTTTTATGGAGGTTTCTTATCTCTTTTATCTTTTTAGGTAAGTTCCCTTTCTATAGTATTCTAGTGTTCTATCCATTTTTCGCATTGCAATTCCTATCTTTCTTTTCTCCTTATAATATTCTTCAGTTATATTTATAAGTTGTGCATGCCTACTCATTCTACACAACTTTTTTGGTATAGTATAAAGCTTCTTTGTGCTTCTATTTTTGGTGGATATGGTCTGTTAAAGCTAGAGTAATTTCATTTGGGGTGGTAGTATTTATTCTTAAGAATTAAGGTTTTTTTTTTTTCATCAAAAACAATAATATTTTTATTTCCAATAAAAAACCAAAATACATTCTTCAAATTCAAATACATATGGAAAAAGTAAGCTATTGACCAATAACTAGTTCATCATGACTCCCAACTTGTTTAACATCCTAACTTACTCTTTTAGTACAAAACTCACAATTGTTTTTATAATCCAAACAAAAAAACAACATAATTAAAGTTTTCAAAAGTTTCATTGACCATGATTTACATATGTACATTCCCCCCCTCTCAATGTTAGTGATTTAAAAATTAGAGATAAGATAGGATCTCAAGCTACATAAGGTTCCCTCCATAAATTCTTCTTCTATATTGGTGTTTTGTAAGCATTGCAGTCCCTCCTTAGATAAGGAGTTTGCCTATTTTTTTAGCTCCTAAAATATATGTGCAAAGATGATCATTCAAAATCTTCCAACAAGATCCTTTAAATGCATCTATATTTAATAGGTTTGGTATTTTTACCTAAAGTGAGTCATTCATCTAGTTGTTGGTGAAAGCTGAGTACCCAAAGGCTTAGAGGCACACTATATCTTTATTTATTGCAAACTTCATGAGTGATAGTAGATCCATAAACTCATCCAAGTTTTTTTCACCCAAGCCTATGTTTTCTTTTCTAGTGAAACAATGTAACTTTGATGGGTAGAGAACATAGCCCACACCACATAGTGGACTCGTTGCTTAACTAGATTCATAAAAGAAAACTCCAAAGATGATTTTTATTTATCACTAGGTCTTGCAATCTTCTTTGAATTCTTATTTTTCTTTGATATGTAAAATGGTAATAATGCTATAGATTATGCTACAAATTGAAATTGTAGGTTTTGAGTATATTCAAATATAAAAGCATTACGCACTGACCAAATCCTCCTAGATAGCTAAGAAAAGGACAACCATGATTTCTTTTAGATTTTTCCTCCAAGACCAAACTTCAAAATTTTCATTTATGGCCCCCTCCATCCATTTGTTCTAGATAATAATTGAATCTTCTATAGGTTTTAACCTTGTACTATTAATTATTGCGAACAAAGTATTAATAATAAAAAAACATGTAATGGAAAACACAAAATTTAACACAAAGATTTTATCTTGGAAACCCAAATAGGGAAATCCAACAAGTGTTTTTCAATATATTCTTCTGCACAATATTACAATATAACATATATCTTGTGAATCCATAAATCACCAATACAATTACCATGGATTAGAATACAATCATATTTCCTTAATCATGACTACAAAACCATGGTAAAAACCATCATGCATCGTAAAGATGATAAAGGTGAAAACAATGGGTTGAAAACTACAAAAAAAAACTCAAAAATCCACCCAAAAAATAGTCATGGAAAGAATATTAAACATACACAACATTCTCCCACTTGTAGTTTTCTTTGCACACTAGGGGTCACAAGATTACATGATAAACAATATAAGGCAATAATTCCCATTGTTTCTCTATGCCAAGAGAAATTTTAAGTGCTCACATATTTTTTTAATGAATCTACAACATTCTTCAAAGTTTCAACCATAACCAACAACACCTTTTCTTCAACCATATCTCTCATAAAGTGATACTAAAAATCAATATGCTTTGTCTTAGAATGGTAAATTGGGTTCTTCACAATAAGATTGCACTCTAATTGTCACAATATATCCTTAGCTCACTAGACCAACCCAATACTTGAATATACTGTCCACAATCATCCTGCTTCCTTGCTTGCATGGGTGGATGCCATGTGTTTAACTTTTGTAGTCGAGAGTGCCACTACGAACTGTCTCTTGCTCATCCCATTGATTTCTCATTCAAATATGTTAAGCACATAACCACTTGTATATCTTCTATGATCCAGATCTCCAACTCAGTCTACATCAACAAACCATGTATGTCCAACACTTTGTCCAATCTTTGTTGTCAAGTTGCCAAATTGTCACATTTTTCACAATTCGAAGCACCCATTTTTTGTCATTTTATCATACTCCTTTGACCATCTATTACCCATCTCGCCATTCAATGTGAATATACCACAATAATAGTTGAAGCAGTTAATTACCATTATTTTCCTTTATTTTCGATGGATTAGAAAGGATTATTATCGATTTTCCTAGCTTGGTTTCCTATAGCTTCTGTGCAACCTCTAGGGTTATCAGATGTCACTCTAGTTTCTGGAAGCACACGATAGTCCAACTACTAAAAATTATAAGCAATCCAAGTAGCAAAAGTGCATAATGGCAGAGTTACCAGAAGTCACTATTCTAGTAGTTACACAAGGTTCTATACACATTTTTAGTTACTAGATGTCTTGTAGCTGACTGCTAATGGCGTGATTATCAGTTGAAAATTTTCCTTTCTAATTAAGTGAAAATCCCAACATGGGTTTTGTTTCTAGCATTGACAATGTGATTTTATGTTATTCACATTGCACCTAGGCCAGTTCAACAAGCCTCTTGGCAGAGATTAACAATTCATGCTAGGTTGAATGGAGCCATCAACTTTGGGCAAAATTTATGGGAAAATAGATAAGAATTTGGAAAATACAAAACATGGGTTTTGTTCAGGGAATCCCAAATTAGGTTACTTGCAAGAATTTCCTCCAAAATATGTACAGATTGGGATATATCCATGGTTCTTTCAAAGGGTAATTTATGGTTGTGGCCATTGACCAATGACACCCAAACTGAGCAACCAATTAACAAAACACACCAGATCAAGTTATTCTAGATGGTTCCATGCCAAATAAACTTCATGTGATCAAATATTCAGCTAAGAATGTATCAACGATAATATTTTATAAACTAATCATGATTTGATGACCCATTTCGCAGAGAAGTGGTTTTAATTCACCCTGATATTTTCTTCTATCTATATTTTAGCAAAGGACAAGATTGGGGTAGACAGGGACATAAAAAGAGTTTAGTAAAAAGAGAAAATAGTTTAGAGGGGGAAGTTCTATTAGATGAACTTATATATTGTAGTTTTTAGCTGAATAATGAAATGATTTTGTTGTTGATAAAATTTTAGGTTTCTTTCATCATCCTACAGTGCTCCAAGCCAAGAAGGGCCCCTTGTGCTGAGATGCACTTGTAGAGTTAGTTAGTGTTGGTATATATCATTTTATTTATTCTTAGCGATATCATATCCAAGTATCTTTAGTTTTTCTTCCTGTAACTTTCATATTTATATTTTAGACTGGATCCATTAGTTTGATTCTTGCAATTTCCAGATTCTTGTGTACCTGTGTGGTGTGGTTTTTAGGTCCCTAGAGTGAGGAGTTGTTAACCCAGGGAACCCACCAAGTGGTCAAAAGGACACATGGATTAGACCTATGAATCCTTCATTTTTATTTCAATTGTGTGCTGAGTGTGTTTCTTGCTACACGCATTGTTGGGCTTGTTGGACGCCTCTGTGATTGCAACAGTTGATTGTACTAAAATTGGTTAAAGGTAATAGATTCAATTGTACGGTATCAAAATTATGAATCCATGCCTAATGTAACTCTTGGAAGATTCTTCCAGAAAACCCTTTGTTACTTCTAGCATAGCACACAACCCAAATGAACTTGATTATGCATATATGTTGTCGACACCTTGTAAGCTTACGAGCTCCAAAATAATAATTTAATGAACAACAATTTAAGAAATTAAATTGCTCAACAATTTTGGTTTTGTTTCCAAGGAGGTGTCAAGGAACTAGGTCTTTATTAGTCTGCAATATATTTTCCTTTAAGTCTAGTTCATGGAAAGGGAGAAGCTAATTCACGATGAACATGTAACTAGTGACAATAGGCCTTCGTAGTGTGAGGGCATTGTTACACAAAAATATTGTCACCATGACTATTTGCAGTCAGTTTGGGTCTATCATCCCTTATACTGTCCTCCTAAGCAAGTCCGAGACCTCAACTCTTCATTTCAAGCTTTTCAAATGAGAGAAAGACATTAAAAATCAATAAAGCTATGGTTCTGCACTTTCTTTCACTTTTGCCTGCGGGCCTGCACCCTTTGTTCATATTACCTGACTATCTGCATGCTCTATCTGTAAAGGGGTGGGTGCGTACCCCTGTAAAAGTAAAAAAGGCGCAAGTTTATTCTAAAAAATCACTTTGGGTTAATTCTAGATGATTCTAGAAGGAATTTTGACGTGGATTGTTCGCTCCAAGGTGGTTCATGCATCCCAAAAGAGAAGGAGCTAATCCCTTTATAGGAGGAGCTATCCCTTTGAAGGAGGACTTTATCCCTTTGAAGGAGGACCTAGTAACTTCCCTCCATTGCACTATAAATTAAGGAATTGGGTCAGTTGCTGGAGAGGTTAGAAGCTGAACATTTTTTAGGGTAAATGCTGATGGAATTGGGACTTCCTAGTTAAACTTGAGAGGAGGGATCACATACCTTTTGGTTTCATTGGGAAGTGAGTGAAACTTTTCAAAGTAGAGGAGACTTCTTGTCGGACCCTGGGAGGAGCTTTTATAGCATCAAGGCACAGGTTGTAAAGTTCTTCTTTGATTTGAATTAATACAATCAGATTCATTTTTCTCAACAAATTGTCTTATGTGGTTTGTTTCATAATGT
Organism: Pinus taeda; assembly: GCA_000404065.3. NCBI lineage: Eukaryota > Viridiplantae > Streptophyta > Pinopsida > Pinales > Pinaceae > Pinus > Pinus taeda. Next base: position 7,236 of record APFE031404004.1, on the reverse strand, counting down.
CCTTGATCATTATGATAAATATGCTTTATGATATTGGCTTTTCAGGTGCTATTTAATTTGTTTGCTTGTTTGTGTTTGTAGACTTACTTCAAGGAAGCTCATTTGGAGCAAGGGAGCGAGGCTTCCACAAACTTGCATTGGACCCAAGGTAGGCCTAAAGCACTTGTTTGCCTTTGTGTTTAATTGCATATTTAGAGAAAGATAATTTTTGATTGGCTTGCTTGTCAATAGATATCTTTAGATACTAGGGAGGTCGATCTTGTCCTCAACCTCGACTCATTCCGTGTGACAAAATGGCGACTTCGCTGGGGAGTAATTAACTCTCCAAGATAGTAAAACAAACAAGTAGCTGTATCTTGTGGTAGGTGAGAAATCCAATTGTTGCATCTATGCTCTGGGAAAGTTCGTCTTAAAGGAGAAGCACGAGATCGTGTCCGAACCAGTGTGGGAATCAATCCTTTCTCATTGGGAACGATGCCATATATTCACGTATTAAAAACGGTAAACCTCGGATTAACCATTGTCGAGGAGCCTAGGGTCACTTGTTGGTAAACCTTGGTTTATGTCAAGGAGCCTTCAAGGGGATTGAGCTTGTTACTCTGCCCTTCCGTGCGTATCGGATCTTATACTATTCCCCCAGGTATATTTGTTTCCGTTGGTAACCATAGTGACCATATTATATAGGATTCTTCCTAAGGTGACGGTGGTGGGAAGATCCCACTGTACCTGGAGCAGACGTCGGCTAGACTCACTTGGATTTTCTGGGGGGTTCTCTTCACTCGAGACGGTTTAGTGGAGAAACTTGTGCCAGTATATTCATTAAGCAGGTTGCCAGGGTAACTGTTCCAACCGCTATTTCTGCATTGAACTCTGCAATGTTGGATTTCATCACCAACTAGTGTTTTCAGTATGGAAAGTTATTGTTTGTGTGTGGTTTGATCTCCTAGATTCTTTAGGCGTGTGATTCAATTTGTTTGGTTCTTTAGAGGCTTTAGGTGGTTTTGATTGAGATTTTACTTTGTTTTCGTGTGAAGTAGTTAAAATTTTTAACCGTGGCTGAATTACCGAGGAAGTCCCGTAGACTTCGGGGCCAACCTCCTGAGTTTTCTCCGAGTCAGCCTGAAGGGCTACGGGCCCTGGTAACTCCTAGAGACAGTAGAGTTGGGTCACCTGAAAGAGGAGAGTCTTCCTTGGTGGTATATCCTGAATTTTCAGCTTTAATAACAGATTATAGTACGCAGTTTGTGTCTATTTCAGAAGTCACTGGTAGTGTTTCATCTACTAGTGATATAGGCGAAGAACCTGAAATATCTGAACCCGAAGCTGAAACTGCTGCTACTCCAATATCAGGGTTTGCCTCTCCAGCTTCTAGTGGTCCTAGTTCACCTAGGGTAGAAAGAATAATTACCCAAAATCTTCCTTATGGACTAATAGCTATTGAAGAACTTGCTATTCCAGAAAAAGAAGAAGGCATCCCTATCCCTGAAAATCAACCTGTTATAGAGCTTAGGGAGTGTGAATCAATCTTTTATAGTCCACCTAGGAGCAGTGCTTGGTATCTTTCATTGACTAATTTTTTGGAAAACTCGGGACTAAGTTTTTCACCACCTCGTATTTCTTATCACCCAACTGCTAGAGGTTACTATCCTTCGTTAAATATGTCGAGACAGTCGTCCATGTTTTATCAATCTCTGGAAGCCTTTTTGTACGGCGGTCCTTCTGTTCTCGCTGGGTATCAGTCAATTTCTGGTACTTTTTCGGGAGCATCTCCTCAACCTATTGAACAAGGGTTATTAACTGGAAATAATGGTACTAAACCGTTAAGTGTAGAAGATATTCTCATGATGTTAGGTACTATTCCCAATCCTCAACCTCAAGGTGGCCAGTCACAGCCTGGGGGCCAGCCTCAAAATCCTCAAATATCGCCTGGGGGGCAACCTCAAGGTACCCAATTTGTGCCTGGGGGGAAACCTCAAGGTACTCAGTTTGCGCCTGGGTGCAACCTCAAGGACAGTACATACCTACGGGATAGTACGTTCCTCAAGGTCAACCTCACTCAATATGTACCTCAAGGTCAACCCCAGTATCAATATGTACCTCAAGGTCAACCCCAGTATCAATATGTACCTCAAGGTCAACCCCAGTATCTGTACGTGCCTCAGGGTTATCAACCCCAAGGTCAGTACCCAACCCAAGGTTACCAGCCACCTTCCAGTCAATAATATGTTCAAGGATCTGGAAATATACCGTTGAATTATCAATCCTACCCTCAACTTGGTTATGGTCCTCAATATTCTCAACCTGTTATATGTTTGTACCCCAGAATGAATTTAGTGTGGGATCCATCTCAATCCCAATAGGTCTTGCAACCGAATGTGCAGTTGTCATCTCAAAATGGACAACCCTTGGTTTTTGGTTCACCCCAGCAACCTGTCTAGTCCCCTGTTCAAACTTCTGCACCTTCTATAGCTTCTCAGTCTGGGCCTAGTATGCCTCATACTCCGCTTCAATCGATTGCTGCAACTACTGCATCATCTGTTTCATCTACCCCACCTTCTTTTGGAGTATCGATAGCTCCAGTTTCTACTATCCTTATATCTACTCCTCAGACATCTTTACCTTAGTCTGGACCTACGGTCCACACTTCGGTTCAGATGCCTGTAGGACAACCAGGTTTAAGTACAGTTGTCACCAGTCAACCTCAATTTATTCAACAACCGTACCAAGGATAGTACCAATATGGTCCTGATGTATAACAACCAGTCTATCAGTATCAACCGTACCCTTGGTATACATATCAACAACCTTAGCAACCCCAGTATGGTCCGGTTAATCCTGGTTTCCCGGGTGGATATAATATCCCAAATGCAATTCCAATTCCTAGTTATCCTGGATATCCTCCTCCTGGGGTTGGTCTGACGACCCAGAGTTTTAGGAACCCTAATCATCAATTACCATTTATCACAACTTTGGACTTGCCTGACTTGACGTGCCTTATGAACGATCCAATTAACTATCTTCCGTTTTGGCCGCCAATGCCGAATAAGTTGCCTAGTGATATTCCTAAATTTGAAGGCAAATCAGGAGAGGATCCGTCGAACCATGTGATGACTTATCACCTCTGGTGTGCGTCTAATTCCATTTTAGATGATTCAATTCGTTTAAGACTTTTCCAGTGCACTCTAATTGGTCTTGCGGCCAAGTGGTACATTGAGTTACCACGAGCCACTTTTTATAATTTTAGTTAGTTAGCTACTTCGTTTATAACTCATTTTCAGTTGCCAGTCAAATATGACAATGGCACGGAATTATTAACTTCGTTAAAGAAGTCAACACCTACTTACATTTGATATCACATTCATGAATGGAGACATCGACGACGTTTAGTGAATTTTTTTATCCCGGATCAGATCTTAGCTGAATGGTTTGTAAAATCTTTACTGCCCAAGATCACTGAGGATGTGGCTAAGGCCGAAGTCGTTACTGAGGAGCCAGTAATTGCTCAACCACAGTACCTTGACTTAGTTTATAATCAGTCGGGTACGTTACACGAGAAAATCCCCGATCTACCCAAACAAACTCAAATCGCTGCAGCTCCTTCAGGGTCTCATGCCGCTGATGGTATGATTGGTACGGTTAATACCAATAGTAAGAAGAAGTCTTCTAAGAATTCTTCTCCTATCATAACCTTGCCAGATTCCCCGACCGGAGATTCTTCTGTGGAACTTTCCGCTGATATTCATGTTGTAGAGTCATCTACAGCTAAATCAAAAACCGATGGTAAGAAGAAAGGGAAGAAGAAGAATAAAACAGATAAGAATTCGAAAGAGAAATTAGAAAAAGTGGAATCAATTGATGAAAAACGCAAACTCGTTATCCTTGTCTCATTTGTGATGAAGAACATTTTACGAGAGACTGCCCTCATCGTGCAGAGGTTGCAAAAATTGTCAAAGGTTCCCAAACTCTTGCTGTTTTGAAGGATCATTTTCCAAATCAAGACAGTAAGATGATAGGTTCTTCCTCAAGTGCCAACGAGGAACCCATATTGATGATGTCCCATGTTAGTATTGTGACTGGATCGCAAGATTATGGAAGTAAAAGTCCTATTAATGGTAAAGAAGCAAAATCTTCTCATTCTAATCCATCAACCTTAGCTCCCGGTTCCGATCCACTATAGATCGAGAATCCTAATCCAGACTTAGTAACCAAATCGCCCGCCAAGGGTATACTTCGAAAGTCGGTTTTCAATCCACATGCGAGAGTGGCTCAGAACTATAACATTGTTGAGGATTTAGCTGTTTCACCTTCAGCAATGTCGGCTTTGAAAGTGATGCAATCATGTCCAGCACAGTGTAAATTACTTTTGTCGGCTATAGGAGTTGTTGACGTTCAGGACCTGAACCTTATAATTTTCGATCTAGAAAATAGTGCACCGTGCTTACCGCATCAAATGACTGTCCAGATTCCAGTGATAGTCAAAAACAGACCTGTTCATAGGACTGTGATTGATGAGGGAGCTTCAACATGTATTATGTCGATACAAAGTTGGAGATCGCTTGGTTCTCCTTCACTAAATCAATCCCTGATGATTCTAAAGGCCTTTGATGGCCGTGGGTTTCATCCTTTTGGCATTCTACAGGATTTACCTATAGGGGTTGAAGGTAAAACCGTTAATCTAGATGTGGAGGTGGTTGATGCCCCTCTAGATTACAACCTTCTCTTGGGTCGTAGTTAGTCTTACGCTATGAAAGCTATTGTTTCATCAGTCTTTCAGCTTATAAAGTTCCCTCATAATGGAAAGATCGTAACCTTAGACCAGCTGTCTTACTTTTCATCTGAGCCAGCCTCTGCTGAAAGCATTCATCATGTTGGTAAAACGACTATCCCATATAAGGATGTTGGAGTAGGACTAGTTAAAGATTCCGGTTTACAGGGAACTTTTCCTTTTCCTCCTATAAACGCATCATCTTCTACCACAACCATTCATATGATTTCATCAGATACCATTGTTCATGATGATCCTTGGATCATACCTTCTGAATCTGAGATAGACTCGTTCGATGATCTTATGCCTTTGAGTCCATATGAACTTGCGTATCAGGCTGTGCAGTCGTTCTCTGACACAAAATCAACCCAAAATTGACTTAATGAATGTAGTCCATGAGGAATCACTTTCGACATCAAACTCGGATTCGATAATGTTTTCTGAACTTGTTCACATTGATGAACAAATTCGTGAAATCCTATGCATCGATGAGTTACCATGGGAAGATCTTCATCACAGATCTTCGTTTTTACCCGAGGGAGATCGTTTTGAAAATGATTTTTCATCAATTTTCACGACTGAATATGTCAAGGAAGCTCAGAAATCCAATGAAACATCCTGATTCAGAGTTAAACTTGGGAAATATTTCTCAAACTATTCCCCTTTACATTTCGGTTAAGCCTGGAATTATTGAAAATGTTCATATAGGTGCCTCTTGTACGGAAGATGAAATTCAAACATATAAGGCCCTATTTCAAGAATTCCGTGAAGTGTTTGCCTGGTCATATGAGGAAATGCCAGGAATTGACCCGCAATTGTTATTCATGAAATGAAAACTTACCCGGATGCTAAACCTGTCCGGCAACGTTTGCGTCAGATTCACCCAAGAAAAGCTGCTGCAATTAAAGCAGAAATTGAAAAAGTTTCTCAAAGCAGGTTTCATTTATCCAATCCCGTTAATGGATTGGGTATCGAATATTGTTCCTGTTAACAAAAAGCAAGGGAGAATAAGAATATGTATCGATTATAGGGACATTAATCGAGCCTGTCCAAAGGACAATTACCCAACTCCCTATATCGATCAAATCATCGATGATTGTGCTGTTGGAAATAATACTGAGAGGGGGGGTGAATCAGTATTATCAGATCAGTAAAACTTTTTCATCTTCACACTCAGATTCACATACGCGACTTCAGTTAAGGATATACGCAAATATACGCGACTGTATTAAATGAAACAAGCGTATATGCAACAATCTTAAGATTCAGTTAGCTTATCTTCAGTAAATGCATCAGAACATTATTAACCACATTAACAGTAAACAGGTGTAGTAAAACAGTACAGATCATCACACATAAGAAGCACACATGAACACCATGATATAAGGTGGAAACCCAATGTGGGTGAAAACCACCTGCTGCATTTCGTCTCTTTCTTCCTTTAATAAGAAACTTCTTTTACAATGTACTGGTGCAGTCCTTTACCAGTACGCAGGCTACAACCTGCAGAGGGCTACAACCCTCCGTTTTCCAGTTCTCCTAGAAGGGAGCTACAACCCCCTTAGCTCTTGCACTAGCCAAGATACTAGTACGTAGGTGCTGGCCTATAGAAGGCTACAACCTTCTCTTTCTTCCAGGGACCACGTTTCATCAATTTTCAGACTGGATCCATAAGTACAAAACAATCACTGCTGCAATACAATCCCCACTTATACTTGCATCATAAATCTCTAAATCACCCAAAACTAAATCAATGAAACCCCTGTCATAAAAAACACAGAACGCAAACCAGAGCCCAGAACTCTGCAACAACCAGTAGAATCAACAGCAACCTGAAATACCAAATCTCATAATGCATACGCTACTTTACTATACCAAAACCACGTGTATACGCACTTTCACCTCATACAACCCACGTACAGATCTAAAGATAATTACTTGTACCTTCGCTGTTATATCAACCCAATCCAAGCAGCACAAACCGATAACCAGCAATACTAGATCTTCGCACTTCGTCAAACATTCATTCCTTGCTCACTCTTGCACCACTTTTTTTTCCTAATGGTCTTCTCCTTATATAGGTTAGGCTTCTCTCAATACCATGGTCCAAAACCATGTAGAAGCAATACCATGAACCCAATACTTGGGGTCATCACTTTGGGCCAAATGCTATGGACCAAATACCATGGACCAAAACCATGATTTCCAACATGTACACGCCTTTACTCTTATTAACCTGCGTGTATACGCGTAAGCTCCTTCTGCTTTTGCTAACCTGCGTATATATGTGCTTTCTTTACGATCAACCTGCGTATATCTCTCTATTTACCTGTTGCACAATGATCTGTCCTCTGAGTGAGTTTCCATTACCTGTATCATTCCTCTGAGTGAGTTGCCATCAAGGACAACACCTGAATCATAATGCTAACAATCTCCCCCTTTGGACTTGATGGCAACCACCACACCAAGTC